>JABUQX010031949.1:0-10000 GCA_015478945.1 Trachelipus rathkii
TGAGCTGAATGAAGTTATGCAATAGACAAGAGAACGAAAACTTTGTCTTCCAATATGCGTGTCACTTCCCATATTTGGTTATATCGTAATATAAGAACAAATAAATGAATTTTCTGCGAACTACAGTGAGATGAGTATTTGGAGATGGAACGAATTTAAGCAATGAACTTAAATTGGTCAGCAATAAGTTAATAATCACGAGCTCATAAATTATTATCTTCACATTATAGCCAGTGAGTGATTATGTCCATTCTCACTAAGAAGTGTCAGACAAATAGTACCCTCCCAGTCCCTAATTAATATCTAATCATACCTGAATGCGAAGTATAGTGACATGAAAAAGTTCAAGTATATTATATATTTATATAAATAATAAAATTCCTTATCTTAATATATATATATAATAATATATTAAATAATTAATAAATATATTAAATATATAATAATAAAATTAATAATAATATAATAATAATAATAACAAATAAGAAATTTTTTGATAAATTAAGAAATAAATAATCTTCGATAAAATTAATTAAATAATATATAAATTAAATAATAATAATTCTTCGAAAGTCTAAGTATTGGTTGTAATACTCTCCAAATAAAAATATATAATATACATATTTTTATAAAATTTCATTTTATATATATAATATAAATTAATTATTTCAACTTAAAAAAAATAAATTTGATAGCTAATTAGCCATTATAATGATTGATATAAAAAATTAATAAAATTAAAATAATATAATATAATATAATTTTTTATTAATAAATAATAATAATATTTATATAATAATAATAATAATATATAATATAAAATTAATAAAACTATTAATATGATTTAAATAGTAACATATAATATAATATAACAAATTTATATGGTAAAATATATGATTAAGATAAAATAGAAACAGAGCTAATAAAGAATGTGAAAATGATATTTTTTGGAATGAATTTTTATCAGTAGTAGAAATAGATTTTGTATCCAGAATCAATTAATATAGAACCAGAAATCTCTGAAATGAATGTTCTAGTTTGTCAAAATGGATTTACTATTAAATTAATACATAATAAATATCAGTAAACAGTTATATTTTTTTTAAAATGTTTGTTATTGCACAACACAAATATATATACATATTATATATACTTATACTAATATTATATTGTATACAAATTTATAATATATATAATATTATTTTATATATATATATATATATATATTATAATATATATATTATATATGGGTTATCAGTATATTATGATATATCAAAAATATATTTGTAATAATCTATACCTGAAATAGAAACATAGTCATAATATATATATATATTAATATATATATATATATAATTTATTAATAGTATTAATATATAATAGTATATTATATTATATATTAATTACTTTTTCAATATGTATTATTAATTATATAAGTATATATAAATTTAAATTAATATTAAATATATTAATATAATTAATTAATAAGTGGCTGTAATCTACAGAATCTATTATTATTCAGGGGGTTAGGGTAATACTACTATAATTATAAACAATAAATCGTTCTTTATCATATATATTTTTAATTTGTACTTATCTTAAATTACTTTAATATATATATATAATTAATAATATATTCCATTTCAATTTCATTCGCTCGTCAAAACGACCGTTCCCACGTAAAAAAAAAATTCCTATGGCCTTAATAGGGTTTAGGGTTACTTATATTTTATATATAAGTACTGTGAGAGTGAAAAGTTATATATATGCAAATACTCTTGTCTTGTACCTAATTCTAAATAAAGGTAACAGACATAAAAATATTTAGTGCTAGTATTATTAGTGACCCTAACATAGATTTGTATTTGAATACATGATAGTAAAGAGTATGTGTTTTTGGCTACCACGTGTCTACAACTTAGAACCCAAAAATATGTGCTTGGATTAGAAACCTTTTTTTATGCTTCCTTTACAGGAATATTTTATTTTATCTTACATTGTCGTAAACGTGACTGGGGTCTCTGAAAATGTTCAGTTCTCTCTCTACTGGCAATTCCATTATTTTTAATAATAAAAACGACTTCTTAAATATACTCTATGAATTATTCAAAAAAAAAAAAACGATTTCATTCAGATTTGGGAAGACAAATATTATAATATAAATGTCTATGGATAACTACTAGAAAAGTAGATATACACTTACCCATAATTTTTGGTGAAATGATTTGGTTAAATTTAACATAGTGAGCATTCTGTAAAATATCTGAAGACTGAGCAGAAGTGAGCGTAAGTCAACATGTATGCAATAAATATCTAGGCATCAAATTAATTCAAAATTTACATATCTGCAATTGTTCTTTCTTATGTAGGTTGTGATGCTCCTCATAGATGCCTTAAACAATTATATTAGTACTTTTATCATACTGGTTCAAGATCACTAGTGCATACTGTGTCTCTTCTCAATCCGGGTAGGCTTGGTGGGTCTGTGGCCGTCAATCGGCACAGAAGAATTCAGTCTCCGAGTACCAAAGCAAGAGTGCATTAATATAATGTAGAGGTAACTATTAAGGATCAGTTTCTTTCATAGTAGGCTGATAGACAGAAAGAGAAGCACGGTGCTAATGAAAAAGATTTATGTGTTATACCAGTTTAGTCCTTTAATGTTCTCCTAATTGGTTTTTGCTTCTTGTGCGCTGCATAAGCAAGTCGTATTAAATGTAATAATAATAATCTAACTTGAAAAACAACTTGAACTGAGAATGATTCAGAGCTTGTCGAACGTAGAAGATTGTAGGACAAGACTCGTGAAGAGGACACGCTCGGTATTATTGCGTTTTTTTAATAAAGTAAAAATCTAATATCCGACTAAAGGTTGAAATGCAAAATCCGTATTTAGGCATTTGCAAGAAGCATGTTTTATCATATCATCAGTAACGAAATAGTTTATATGATAAGAATAATAGGTAGAGAATGATAAACGATCTCAGCTGAGTAGAGGTGAAATTTAGTTCTGAATTTCCCTAGCTCAGGTTTTCAGTTTTTCAAAACTTGCGCTCTACCATGAAGACGTTTCTTAAGGAACACTTCTCTCCACATATGGAACGATTAGAGACTATTAATCGGAGTCTACGGATGCATCTTCTATTCTATGCGAGTAGTGATAATAATGCTGATATAAGATTATGAATTTGCTCTCATAACTAATAAGTTCGTAATACACTTCATACTCGTATGAAATCCCTTACACATGTATAAGATACAATTGCATATTCTATACAAGTCGTTGAAAATCTACAGGAATTTACACATTCCTAAAGGAAACAAAATCCTGAATTAAAAAAGAAATTGATAAGTAATGAAAACAAACCCAATAGAACATTAATCATTATTAAATGAATTGTAGAATAGGCTACGCGGGAGAGAGCCACAATTTAAAATAAAAGCAATCTTTTATAGTATTCTCTACATGATCTTGTAAAAAATTATTAATACTTCTACAATTTTCAAAAGCCTGGCGCACATTTAAACTTTCTTAAGTAATGCTGATTGACTCATACTTTATTTAATAATGTTTACCACATCATCCAGCGCTCACATTTTTGTAGTTCATGGAGAACTTATAAAAAATAAACAAAAATATTCACTCCGCTATAAGCTGGGCACTCACTAATATATATATTTATATTATCTATATATATATATATATATATAATACCTTTTCAGGTATATATATATATATAATATATATATTATGATATATAACTCAAAATAAAGACTATAAGAGAAAATTTAAAAACTATTAATAATTCATACTCTATTACAATTCTAATATATAATGATATCTCTATAATATATATTAAGATTAATATATATCACTGTAAATTTATCATATATATAAATTTTAGTATAAATATATCATAATTAAAATAAAAAATTAGGTTTTATATATTAATATATATTATATAATATCTTAATATATTATATTATAATATATATAATAAAATACATTACACTATATATTAATATATATGGGTATATATATAGTTATATATTATTATAACTATTATATATATATAAGTATATATACTGTGGGTCGGAAGTTAAGGTATTATAGAATGTTATAGTAGGTATATATATAATATATATATTATATATGTATTTATTTGGATTATTTTGATTATATATAAATTTATATATAATCTATCTTATATATCATATATCATATATTATTATATATATATATATATATTATATATATTATATAATATATATAATATATATATATATTGATATTATTTATTTATATATATATATAATCTTATATATTATATATATATCTTATATCTTATATATATATATTATATAAATATATAATATAGCAATAAATTATATTCATTATATTATATATATATTATATATATTAATATATATATATATATATATATTATATATATATATATATATATATATAAATATATTCAGTAAACGATTAAATCAACCGAAAGGTAATATTATATTAAAAATTTATATTTTCCCCAATTTAAAAGAAATCTTTTTTTTTAACCAATACAATGGGAACATAAAACAGTATAGACTAACGAGTATGAAATAAGAAGAAGTATACTAATTATAAAGCAGTAAAAAAGTTTAAATCTATAGTAAATACATAAACGTAGCTACAGCATAAATATCATTACTTAAGTCTAAAATTAAACTGTCACATAATGTAAATAAATATAATATGAAATATTTAATACATATTCAAATTATCAACTCTTGAGCAATGCTTATAACGAAAAAAATCAACGCTTATGGCACAAGAGACTTTGTACGTTTTCGTTCATAAGAACAAAGCAAGAACTAAAAAATAACAAATTTTATTCTTTGTATCAATAATATCAGAGGAGAAGAAATCGAACAAGAAAGCAATCTATATATAATATATATATATAATATATATATATTATTTAATATAATATTATTATACATCCCTAATATATACTATAATATATAATGTTAACTATTAATAATATATTATTATATAATAATAATATATATTTTATGTTCCTGGACTTCCCAGTACACTTATTGCCACAGGCTTATTGTTTTTGTTCATTACTACAGGTTATTATTATTCTGGGCAATTTTTGAAAACGTGGTGAAGCCTTATATACTTTTCTAGTACTCTCCTGCAAGTTTAACGGGATATACCGAGGAATTGACTTCTCATGAGCAGAGTGTCTCGGAATTTGCTGAACTAATCTCAAGCTCTCGACCAGCTCGGCTCTACGCTTAGTGGGAAATGTTCTGAGTAGATTGGACGGTTTTCACTTAGCTGCACTGATGTTCTCCACGGTCTCATATTTCTAAAGTGGTCCAACCAGTTCTGATTTCTTTTGGATTGAGCCTTTTCACATTCGATCTGATGCATGTAAAGTCTCCTGGAAATTCTTGAACTAGCCTGTCTTGTAGTAATGTCTGGCGCAATATATTCTTTGCTCGAGCATCCATTGAAGTCTAGTTTGGTTCATAAACGTTGCTTCAGCCATAACCTGAGGATATCGGAGGGGGGAAGTTTGTTTGGAATATTTTTATCGAAAATATTTACTATATGATCTCAAAAGCATACAAATGGCTGTGCACATGTGTATTTTTATGATTTTAATCACCACCAAACTTTTTATTAACCCTGAAACGAATTATACCGGGTTAAAATCACCCAGCATTTTTGAGCGATATCGATATTTTATGGATAAATCGAAAATTTTATGGAAAAAAAAAGGGTAAGACTTGCTAAGTTGGTGGTTTCTTTTAAGAGCAAGCCCCCTATATAAGAGGATGGTAATTTAAAAATCCATATTTCAAATGATGTTTTTATTCAACATAAGTAGAGATATTCAATAAAAGTAAAGAAGTAATAAAAGTCCTCCTTACTGTTGGAAATACGCCTCTCTTCGTAGGCGACGGGTAGTCACATGCCTTCCACGCGTTTATTCCCACCCTTGCCTCTGTCTCGTTTCTGTCTTTAGCGAACAAATTTGTGATCGATTCAGAGTCGCAAGCCTCTTCCATTGAAATTTACCTCTCTTTCCGAAAGCAACGGAGAGAGTATCTTGAGTGAATTTATTTCTTCTGATTCTTATTGTTAAGGGCTATATCCAACTTGGAGCCTGGGACGGGCCACATTTTCAGCCCCACCTAAAAATGGACATAAAATTCGGAATTTTTCAGCCGATTTTGATGATTATAAAACACTACCAAAATGTAGCCTTTTTTTGGCACTATAATATAGCGGTGATCTTCGTGTTTTTCGTGTCTGTAGCTCATTCTTGTCGAGAAATTTTCAATTTTCAATTGTTCAATTTCATGTTTTTAGACATTACTTCAAATAGTCTTCCAGATTTTTCCGAAAATGGACTTCAAAACTGAAATATGCATAGATAGGGTCCATTATCTAAAAAAGTAGAGAAGTACTTTTTCGTTTTTTTGAGTTTTGTGCTCAGCGTTGTCCAATTTCCAAACCCATTTTTTGTTTTGGATATGAAATGTAAAAAATTGTGATAATTTTTTTTTTTCGGTTCGGGGGCGAAGTGGATGAAATTTTCGAGGCATATGTAGTCGGGTAAGAAATCATGCAGATCTTTTTTTTTTTAAATTCTTTTTTGTGTATAGATCAAGAAGAAATTTTTTTAAAATTTTGTAAATTTTTTTTTTTTTTTAAATTTGTTCCAAGAAGACAAATCAAAAACTAACATTTACAAAGAAATGATTTAAGTAAGAAATGTGCATCTCCCCCGAGTACATAAGCCCTGAAAATTTTATTCAGTTTAGCTAGAACCAAGAAACAAAAAAATTTTCGCAATTTTTTCATTTCAAAATTTATTTTGGAAATTGACAACGCTGAGCACAAAACTCAAAAAATCAGAAAAAAAGTACTTCTCTAATTTTTTTAGATAATGGACCCTATCTATGCATAATTTTCAAGTTTGAAGTCATTTGGAAAAAATATGGAAGATATATTTTTGAAGAATGTCAAAAACATGAAAATTGAAAATTGAATAAATTCTGAAAGAAGACTACAGACACAGAAAAACACCGGAAATCAACGTTTTAGAGGTGCAATAAAAGCTAACATTTGGTGCATTAAATAGTCCAAAAGTCGGCTGACAATCCGTATCTGTATGTCCATTTTTAGTGGGGCTTGGTAAAAATGGGCCCGTCCTCATCTTCTGATTCTTCTTGTTAATTAATCTGACTGAAGAGTATCTGCAACAGGACGGGTTTATATATTAAATTTCAACCTTCGTCTTATCCTAAAATTTTGCTCGCGCAAATCTTAGCATAAGTACGAACATAAATTAATTTTTTTACAAAGTTATAATGAGTACTACATTACTTCTTCCCGCTCATAACACGGAGTGAGAAAGTATGTTATTATGATATTAACAATATTAAAATTACCTTGTTTCCGTCTAATTCCAAGCAGTATTTGTGGGGGGTTGGGGGGGCCCAAAAAAAATTGTTTGTTTGTTGACAATTGCGCACCAGACATATAAACCATGTCAATGAGCGTAATAATAAATAGACTAAAATACATAAAGCTAAAGTACTTTCAAATGCAAATATGTAATTATGTCCGAGACATAAGTAGACATACAAACATTGAAGCAAAAATAGTTTACAGAAATCGTAAAGAATATTCAATAGAGCATTATTGGTTAACTATCCGAAAGATCTAACAAATAATACAAATATTTGAAAATATAAAAAATACAAAATATGTTATATATACAGAAAAATTAAAAAGGTGCCATTTAAACACCAGCATATTTGGTTATATCCGTTAGATATAAACAACATACAAACAGTAAAATGCATGAAAAATACAAAAGTTCAAACATAATTATTGATATGAAACAATGGAAATTCACAAGTTAAATAGGCACATCGAATCGGAACGTTAATCCAATGAACAGGTACAAAAATTTCGTGTATCCAGATTTGATCAATGCGAATACACGTCATATATATCACACCAGAAATTTGCTGCCATATGTAGATGACGAAGTGCTTGAAATTTTATAAGTCCTTGTAGTTGAAAAATTTCTTTCACATACATAAAAGGGAGCTTTCACAGAACCATTTATTTAGAATTCAAAAAGGAATAAAAGTTCGTAGTGGTAATCCAAAAATAAATTCTTGCACAGTAAAACCAAACTAAAATGGATGAAAGAAATCCAACCGGTAGGAAAGTTACATATGGAGAGTCGCGAAGCTTGCTTGAAATTTAGGTCCTTTATTGAAGGAAATTCTTCATCACCATAATATAGGAGTGTCAAGAACCATTTAGAATTGCGAAAAGGAAATCAGAGTTCGTAAGTGGAATTCCAAAAATGATTTTTCCTGCCCATAATCCAAACTTGAAAATGATGAAAGAAATCCATAACTTAAAAGGAAGTTTGCTAATGTCTAACGATGAATCCTCGAACTGTGATAGGTGTGAAAAGCTCATGCTCTGCTAAATCGAAAATTTATTAAAAATGGCCGAAAATTGGAAGTTCATTTGCATAATGTTCAGTTGCTGTGAGTCCATATTCTTCTGAGTTTCTGATTGAGAATTTTAGTATATTGTAGTTTTTTTGCTTTTTCTTTCATTTGCTTGTTTTAGGAAGGCGTTGATTGACAGTTCTGTGTGGTCTTCTCTTTCGGGTTCCCAATCTATATAGGGTAGACTTTGCAAAGTTGGTGCTTCTTTTGTGAAGCACCCTTTATAGATAAATGATGGTAATTTAAAGATCCTTATTTTTGAATGAGGTAATTTATTCAACATACATGTAACAGATATTTCAAGTGGAAAGTAATAAATAAGCAAAAGTCCCTCTGTTGATATACTCTGTTCTGCGTAGCGTAGTTGAAAGTAGTCAGGGACTTTCCGAGCGCTTTACCACCTTTGTCTACTCTTTTTTGGGGAAAAACCTGGCTGATCACCAGGACGGAGTTAGAACGCCCTTCCTTGAAATTTTCTCTCTATCACACAGAATACGTCAGGACAGGAAGTTAGAAGGAGTTCTGGAGAGAGTATCTTGAGTGAGTTTATTTCTTCTGATTTTTATTTTATTTAATCTGACTGAAGAGTAATCTCAACAAGTAGCGGGTTTATAGTAGTTATGTTGCACTTCGAATCTATACTTGTTTGTCGTAGATCCCTGGTTCGATGCCTGGAGTGGCACTCTTTACAGAAATTACCCTCTTCTATTAAGGGGAAATCATCCCCATAATCCATCCTTTAAAGAAAAAAAGAAGATAAAGAACAAAAGAAAAAAGGGAAAACAATGTTGAAAAAACTTTATTTTATAGTTTTTAATGCGACTTGGTTATCCTTTTGCTTAAAACTCCGCCCAGTTTTATTTCTACTATTATTACTAGTTGCAAGATAATTGAATTTGTTTTTTAAATTCGAGGAGTAACAAAACTTTTTTACTTTTCAAATGAATTTATTTTATTTTTTTTATTTTGTATATTATATATATATTATATATTATTATTATTATATATATATATATATAATATTATATATATATATATATAGTAATATATATATATATATATATATATTATTATAATATATAAATATATATTTATTATATATATATATATATATATATATATATATATATATATATATATATATATATATATATATATTCAGTATTTTCACTGTTACATTGGTTTAAATAAGCTCTTTTTATATTCAACTTCTTGTTCCTTCAATGGACTCCAATGCTCTAAATCTAAATGAATAATCATCATGAGGAAAAATAACTGAATAAGTTTACACTCAAAGTTTTTATGGTTAATTTTTTATAATTATTTTCGAAATTTTTGGACTAAAAAATTATCATGTTAGTAAAGAGTTTTAAATAGGTTAATTTTTACTGATACCATAAGAATAAATTTTAACATAGTCTGATTGCAATAATTCCAAAATCGAAAACTAAAA
>JABUQX010031949.1:17500-20000 GCA_015478945.1 Trachelipus rathkii
TAGCATGCAAATACGTAACCTATTCTTACTTTGTCAAGCATATCTCTAACATAACGAGGTCAATTTAAACTAACATAGTTAATATTTAACTAAAATTTTCCACAACATTGGTTAATATCATTTACAAGCAGTGAAAGTATGGCTAACGTAAACCAAAGTTTTCCACATCAATAAAACTAACATATCGTTACATGAACTAAAGAAAATAATGTACAAAGACAAACCCTATCACACCTTAACACGAATTAAACTGTTAACATTTAACAAAGTTTCCACCACTTAACAAGTAAGCAAACTACATGGTATGCAAAACGTAAACCTAATGCTTACTTTTTTTCAGCATACTCTAACATATCAACGTTAATTTTACAAACAACAGTAACATTTAACTAAAATTTCTCACAACATTGGTTAATTATACTGAATTCAACGAATATACTCTAACATAATAAAGTTTCCACATCAATAAAACTAACATAGCGTAACATGAACTAAGAAAATAGTGCAAAAAGACAAACCTAACACAACTTACACACAAATAAACTGTTAACATTAACAAAGTTCCACACTTAACACCAGTAAAGCAACTAACATGGTATGCAAAACGTAACCTAATCTTACTTTGTCAGGCATATCTCTAACATATTAACGTTAATCTTACATTGACACAGTAACATTTAACTAAAATTTATTTCACAACAGTGGTTAATTATACTGATCAACGAATATACTCTAACGTAATAAGTTTCCATATCAATAAAACTAACATAGCGTTAACATGAAACTAAGAAAAATAAGTACAAAAGACAACCGTAAACACAAACGTTACATACGAATAAATGTTAACATTAACAAAGTCACCGAGTTCTTTATTATACTAATCAGTGAATTATATATGCTAACATAACAATGTTTTCAAATTAATAAAGCTAACATAGCATTAACCTGAACTAAGAATATAATGGACAACGACAAACCTAACACATCTTACGTCCTAATAAACTGTTAACATTAACAAAGTTTTCCACACTAAACACCAGTAAAGTAACTAAAATTGCATACAAAACTATCCTGTTTCATACTTTTTCAAGCATATCTCTATCATATTAACGTTAATCTTTACATTGACACAGTAACATTTATCAAAAAAATGTGTCATAACCATACCTAACCATCATAATACCTAACGAGTAAATACGAATAAAGTAAAGTTTTTTAGACTTATCTCTTTTTAGACTCCGCCTCCTTTCAGAAAATACCAACTCTAAACATGAAAAAATGATTTTATGCTTTAACTATTTGCATAAAGTGATGCAATACTTATTATATTTGACCCTCTGGCAGGAATACAAGCAATGTAGCAGTCGCCATTCGGTTTACGATTAAATATAAATGACACATCGTTGGGAATAACGAAACTCCTCGTGAAGATATCAACAACAAGCGTAGAGATGCAGGGAGATGTCATCGTATCAACACATCGAAAAACTATCCTACTGAAGAAAATAGTGTATAAACATCCTTAAATGTGATGAGATTCTTTCTTTCAACCAAATCGGAAGAAAGTAAACAAGAATAGACGTACGAATGAACCATATCAGTTCAAAAGGGTATATATTCTCGTTCGACAACAGCAACAACAACAACAACAACAACAATAACCTAGTACAAAGATAAGTTCTTTGGATACTAACCAACGAATATATGCTAACGTAACATTGTTTTCACATTAATAAAGCTAACATAGCATTACCAGAGCTAAGAAAATAATGTACAACGACGAATCTAACACAACTTAAGCACGAATAAACTGTTAACATTAACAATTAACATTAACATTAACGGGTTTTGGGCCTCAGCCCGAAGGTCTGAGACCTGTGTGGAACAAAGTGTGGAACTTTGTTAATGTTAACAGTTTATTCGTGTTTAAGGTGTGATAGGTTTGTCTTTGTACATTATTTTCTTAGTTCATGTAACATATGTTAGCTATATTGATGTGGAAAACTTTGTTACGTTAGCATACTTTCACTGCTCTGTATGATAATTAACCAATGTTGTGATAAATTTAGTTAAATATTACCATGTTAGTGTAAATTAAACATCGGTTATGTTAGAGATATGCTTGACAAAGTAAGAATAGGTTACGTATTTGCATGCTATGTTAGTTACTTTACTCGTGTTAAGTGCGGTAGTTTGTTAATGTTGACTGCTTATTCCTGCTTAAGATGTGTTAGGTTTGTTGTTGTAGATTATTTTCTTAGTTCATGTAACGATATGTTAGCTTTATTGATGTGGAAACTTTGTTACGTTAGCATACTTTCATTGCTCTGTATGATAATTAACCAATGTTGATAAATTTTAGTTAAATATACAGTTCTTAATAAAAATACAGGCGATATGTTAGAGAAGTGTAAGGTAGGTACGTCTTGTATGCTATATAGTCATCTTTACTGTTGTTAAGTGTGGAACTGTAACGTAACAGTTTATTTCCTGTTTAAGA
>JABUQX010031949.1:25000-30000 GCA_015478945.1 Trachelipus rathkii
TATCGCCCTCCCCCCCGTTATCTCACTCTTCCATGTATACTTATGATTTTCACTTTTCTTGAACCAAGTATTCCCAATTATCATTCTTCTATCAACACACAACTCTAACAGACTCTCTCCATTATCATTCCTTTCCCCTAGCCCAAATGGGCCTATAATTCTCCCCATCTCCTCTCTTCCCACTCCTGCATTCAAATCTCCTAATAAACAAATTTTATCATTAACCCCGAAACTTTCCCAACATTCATTCAACTCACTCCAAAATCTTTCTCTCTCCTCCTCCCTCGCTCCATTTACTGGTGCATACGCGCATATAAAAACCCACATTTCCCCCCCAAATTTCACTTTAACCCACATTATTCTCGAACTCACCTATTTGCATAATTTTACCTTATCCCACACCTCTTTCCTCATAACTATGCCTACCCCTTCCCCCGCCCCTCACCCTCCCGCTTCACCACCCGAAATACATACCTTAACATTGTCTCTCACTCTCTCATCTCCTCTCATTTGTAGTCGCGTCAGTCTCCTGTTTCGCTGAGTCTTAACCCCTACAAGCCAATCCTTTTTCCCTTCGACGTACTCTTTTTTTATTTGAAACCGGACAACACCTTCTGATCCTTTCAGATCCTCATTGAATCTCCTGCATCATCATTTAAGGCAACCCATCATTTAAATCGATTAGATCTCTTTAATCTTTACCCCTCCAGACCGATACAATATATCTCTTTAATCCCCCTTGGAGCGACTCTCGAACTATCCTGACCCTCGTTATTCCCCCACTGTGCTTTTCTGCGTATTTCCTCTTGCGACTTATTTCTTGCTGCCACGCTGCCAGGTGTGGATTCCCACAACCTTGGGATATGGCTATCTCCACAATAATCCGTGCAAGCTCCTGAGAGACCCCGTCTCAAAACCATCCACGACCTTTAAAGATATATCATGACCCCTTAAAAAACTATATTTCTCTAAAATTAAATCACATAGTACTGCTCATGAGAAACTATAAATATAATAACCTTATTGTTATCGTTGAATATATTTTCGTATAATTACTTGCGCACAACTCATCGTTTGCGTTCATTACTGGAGTTGAAAGACACATCCGTCATATACTCGGGTCGATATTACAATTTAAAGAGATCCCTGAATAATCTTACCGTTCTGGTGCACTAACTTATATCCTGTAGTGTTTTCTCTGCCTACAAGCTGAGGACTCTCAAAATACTCTCTGATGTACTCTGCTTACGTATTCGCATCTTTCGAGTGATTCTTTCGCCATGTTAAAGAGTAAATGTGTACCATTCAGATACTGATATTTCATTTCCTATGCTGGAATGGGTTTCTCAATTATTCTCTCCGAATCATTCTGTCGCTCTCGAATTTTCCTTGAAAGTGAATTATAAGATTTGATTTGTTAATTGTATCTTAAGTTCTCCGAACAAGAGATACTTTTTTATCCTTCTCACGAGGTCGTGTGTGTCAAACTCAGAAAACATATTTTGAAACCTCATCATATATTCTATAAAATGAGAGTGTACCTCTATATAATTTTCCCAACGAGTTTCCCTCATTACTGCCAGCGGTCATCCTGTTGCCAACTTCACAGACCTGCTGTATTCGTATTTATTTATCAATCACACACATTTCAGTTAAACTTTATCTCTTAATCTGTTCTACAATAAAAGTCTGGGTTTTAAAATCATTTTAAAATATATAAACTTTTCCATTTTGTGAAAAAATTTTCAATCATTAGAAAGCCTGGGATCTTTTGAGTAGGAGGGCTTTACTCGTATATCAAAAGAAACTTCTCTTTTACTTATCACCTTTTCAGTGGTTTTCTTTCGCTGTCGGAGTACTTCAATCTCTGTTTGAGTGCACGTCTTATATTAGCCAGACTCTCTAGTATCAAAATGACGTAATTATTATTTCAATATAAACCAGTTCTAATACAATTAATATATATACACGTGACTTATATATTCTATCATATATATACGCCTATATAATTCCTTATTTTTTTCTCTAGGTGATATATTATTAGTTTTATATAGAGGGTTAAGAAATATTATAAAAGTGATGCTTTTATAAAGTAACGATATATTCATATAGTTGTTTAAAAAAGAAAAATTAAAAATAAAAATAAATATAAATTTAATAATTAATACGTTTAATTATTATTTACATATTACTGTAATATAATTTTATATGTTATAATTTATATATATTTACCTATTTTAGTAATAAAAATAGAAAAAATTAAAAAAAAATTGTTATATAAATTAACTAATTTTCAAGTAAATAGTTAATATCTCTTATCGTAAAAAACTAGGAATTAAAATAATTTAATAATTTAAATTAATTAATTCAGTTTATTTTAGTATTATATATTAATTCTTATTTAATAAATACGCGTCATTCTAGTACGTAAGTGAATAGAGCGTACTGAAAATGACCTAGTAACTTATAAATTATCTCTCATTCAATTATTTTTAATCTCTCATATATAATACTATTCGAGACTCCATTCGCTAGTATTCGCTTAATGGCTTTTTTGTAAATTATTTAATAATAATAAATAATAATATATATAGTATATAATAAAATGAGTCGATACTAGTGATCCATCTGATAATAAAATTATCGAACGTACTATAATCACGTACGTCAGCTCAGGTGCATCTCATCCTACCCTACTACGCTATATATATTCACCTTATCGTATTATATATAATTGTCCCTATTCATCTAGTTATATAGTATCCACCCGAAATTCTACGTCTTCTGCGACCTGATAACTGTGATTCCATTTCCTATTTATCTCTCATAAGATATTATCTTCAGTCGTGTAGTGAATATAAAATCTCGTACCGCTAACTTTCTTTTTCTATAGTAATCTTCTATAAAGTATAATAGAGTAAGTATATATATATATTATTGATATACAGCGCTATCAAATAATTTCTTGTATCTGAGAGATTTATTATAAGATTAGTTTCACGCAGTAAGCTAAGTAATGCTATTATTATATATATGTGTGAATACCGTATATTTTATTCGAATCGACGTACGTCTGCCTAAACCCCCTAACCGTTAGAGGTCCATAACGCTATCGTATTACCGAAATGGTTTCTACTATCGCCTAATTAATTTTTGATTATTTCGGCTCCTCTATTATCAATTTCTCTCGATATAAAATTCCCGTATAATATACGAAACTACCCTCTTTTACTTAGTGAATAATTTAACGTTTATGTAATTACATAATATTTACCTAGTAACAATATATATATAACCATCCTCATAGCCCGTTACTAAACATCAATATTAATCGTTTTAAAATATACATTAATAATCCGTTCTCTTATCGTACTGAAAGGATAGTGACTGTATTATCATTAGTTCCGATAATATATAAATAATATAATTATAAAAATCACTTATATTATTTACTAATTCTATCTGAAAATAAGTGATATATATTAATTAGGAGATTAATTTAATTCAGTTTCGTATATATATATATAAACGCGTACTCCCGTCTGTCAGGCGATCCCCGTAATACGTTTTGGCGGCGGCGAGTATGGTAAAAGCCTTCGATTTTTCGTTCCCTCTATATATCACTGCGAATTTTTTTTGACTTTTCCAGCGTCCATATAAAGCGTATAGAAATTCGACGCTCATTTTCTGGTACAAATTAAATCCGATCGTCAAGGTGGCGAGCTCGAAAGGGTTTATTTCTTCCATTTAGCGAAATAAAAAATATTTTCCTTCGGGTTGATTTTTATCGTTCGAAAAAAATACATTTACACGCCTAAACGCTTTTTCTCGTTTTTGAGTAAATTATTAATGCGATTAGCCCTGGTTAGATTATTTGAATGGTGTATTATTAGGCAGATCTTATTCACCACTCATTCACCGAACGCTCTACTCGTATAATCATCGCCCGGCAGAGTAATGGGAGGGGTTTGTTCACGGAGTCACTCCCTCGCGCATGCTCGAAGTAGGTAATAGTATATACAATCGTACATGTAACATTGTTTTTATCATATGTCGTTTATAACGTGCATATTTCGAGTAACCATCTCGTTTCCAACAATATATATAAACGAGTGCTGCTTCACCTGCCACCAAATTTAATATATATATACTATGAAATGGTGGTCTTCTTGTTGATGAATAATATGTCATATCACTTTTTGTATATATAGAATGCAAATTTTTTCCAATAACTATAGCTTCTCACATAACTAGAATGACGTCATAACTGTTGCTAAAGGTTCCCTTTTTTTTTTTTCGCGCCTGGTGAGCTCCGTCGCGAGTGCGCCAGATCCTCTCTAATATTTAACACTTAACTCTCTAAATAGTACACACTTGTGCAATGCGGTGAAACGATCTAGCTAAATATATAGTGGCTCCAAGTAATACATTTTCTCTCCGTTAACTATGTAGAGATACTTCGAAATTCATATAATATCAATATACATACTCTCTGAACACAGTATATGGCACAAGATTCAACTCACTCGTCTTAGATCAACACTCTACGAATTTTATATTTCTACTTCTTCAGTGTTTATTCTGCATTTTCAGACTTTCCTCTCTTATATATATTTTATAAAAATCTCTATCACACCCATTGATTTCTCTTATACTTACGCCCATATCCTATGCGTTCCACTGCTTCCACACTCGGAACGACGGGTTGCTCACGAGAGACGTTCAGTTCCTAAACTGATTAATGATTATATATATAAGTATTATATAATGAGTATACCTATTTAAAGGTTAATCAAAATAAATACGTTTTTTCGGAATTTGATGGTATATATATTATATATATAATATATATATATATATATATATTATATAAATATATAAAACAACGCGGACGGAGGCGGCTTCGCCTTTATTTCGGTGACAGTAGTATTATATATACTATATATATAAATATATATATTATATATATATATTATATATATATACTATATCATACGCCT
>JABUQX010031950.1:0-12500 GCA_015478945.1 Trachelipus rathkii
ACCAGGAAGACAAAGGATATATTCAACTAATGCCGACAAATGATTGGATGAGAAATATTTACTATTGTAAGAAAGTAAATACTGATCCAACCAAAACCGTTTGTCTGTACTAAGATTCGAAGATTCCCATTCGGTCTACGTTCTCGGGCTTTTTTATATTTTGGGTCCGAGCCAGCCCGTAACCAGACTCTGTCAAACAATCTGTAATCTTTCTATGGGTTCAAAAACACAATTGTTTTTTTACAATTTGATGACCAACTCTGGGCTATTCCTTAAGCGAAAATCCAATCCATAAATTCGAAATCTGAAAATGTAACTGACCACTGATCCAAGTACTTCAAGCAAGTATCATAAAAAATCCACAACTATTTTCTTTAGGTCTTTACCTCCAGGAAGGAATTTACTCCCTCTTCTTCAAGCTTGCTAAGTAGCCCTCGAACCGAATGTAGTAAAAACACTTGGGTCTTTTCTCGACTGTAATGTTTCCGTTTCCATATTGGATATTTTTAGCACTGCTTCTTACGGCTGAAATATTTTTCCTTCAATTCGTTCATAACAACTTTTGTGAAATTAAGTGCCTCGGGAAAGGAAGGAAATGAAGCCATATTCAGGCAAGGGGATTTTCAAAAAACATTTTAAAAAAATCTCGTCTGAACATTTGTTCTGACTGTCAAAGTATGATTTCCAGTTCAGGAAAAGAGTTTTCAACGCCTCTTTTCGATTTCTGGCATTGTTTAAGCTTAATGTCAGTAGCCATCCCCTAGTTCATGAAAAAATTACAAAATTCCTTAAGCTCTTCTACACGAACGGTATAAATTGTAAAACAATACGAAAATATAATTTTTACCAATATACAGCCTTCAACGATCAAAACATCGTGGTTACTGCAGAATCTATGAGCGAAACCATCTATTCCAATTAAAACTCTGCCCATGAAGGATATTCAGCTTTTCTAAAAATAGTTTATTTACTCCTATTTCTTACATGGCACTCCCAAAATTACAATTTGATGTTGTTATCACCACAAAACCAACAACTTTTTGTGTAAATAAAATTATAATTTTTAATAGATAGTAATATATATATATATATATATATATATATATATATATATATATATATATATATATATATATATTTATATATATATATATATTATATATATAATATAGTATATTTATTATTATTTATTATAATAGTATATATAGTATATATATATATATAGTTATATATAATATTATAATATTATATATATATAGTATATATAATATATATAGATTATATATATTATATATATATTATATATAGTTATATATACTATATTATATATATACTATATATACAGTATTTATATATATATCTCTCACTATTATAATTATTTGAAAACGAGGAAATAGCGGAAGATCTCTCTGGAAAAAGCGGGACATTTTTTCTATTTTTAAAAAGCGGACAGGGTTCGAAAAAAAGCGGACGTAATAGGTCCACTTTAATGTATGCTACTAAGCTTGGAAATTACTTTTACAACAGAGTAGGAAGGGAAAATTTCCAAAGAAAATTTAATGTTATAATTGTTATTACTAAAGCAGTAACGTTTTCTTTAAAATTTATTTTTATAAATCCAGGTTTCTTTTTTCACTTTCATGGCCGCTCACGCACGCCCCCAATAGAAAAAAATCTGTAATATTTATTTAACTTTACCATTAAATTTTAATTTTTTTAAAAAGACTCAAAAATATTGGGTAGGCTTCCTACCCTGCCTACCCTATATATCCGCCCCTGAATTATATATATATATATATATATATATATATATCAATATATATATATAATATATATATATTATATATATATTTATAGTCATATATAAATACATAATATTATATAATATATATTATATAATATATATTATTTCAATTATATATGTATATATATATATTATATATATATAAATATATATAGTATATATATATAGTTAATATATATATATATATAATATATCATATATATATATATATTATAGTATATATATATATGAATATATATATTAGTATATATATATAATATATATTATTATAATATATTATAAATATCATATATATATATAGTATTATTTTAATTTTTTAGTGGAAGACAATAATAATAGTTTTAATTTTTATGCGAAACCACTTTTGCGTTAGAAGCTAATTTTTATAATAATAAATCAGGAACGCACCTTCACTTATTTTGAAAAAAAATTCAATATTCGGGGTGTTGTTTTTCCACAGAATGTCACTTTAGTTGTGTTTACTTCCAGTTTGCTATGCTAACACCGCTATTGCATGCGACTAATATAAGCGACTTCTGTGATCTTCGATAATGACATTAATTTACGATGACCGTCGAAAAACTTTTTTGGATGGTTTTTTTTTAGAAAGTACACTATCAAGAACTCCAAAACTACCTCCTCGCTCTTAAGTTTCCAAGAAAGAAGTAAAACAGACAAAAATGTAATATGTTCATTCATATATATATATATTATATTATTATATATACTATTTAATAATATATATATATATATATATATATATTAATAATATAATATTATATATATATATACTATATAATATACATAATAATATATATATATTATATATATATATATATATAATATATATATTATTATATATTATATTATATGATAAGTTTTTTAAAAAGTTGAAAAATAATAAATATATGGTTTATAGCATAATAATAATAATAATAATAATAATAATAATAATAATAATAATAATAATAATAATAATAATAATAATAATAATAATAATAATAATAATAATAATAATAATAATAATAATAATAATAATAATAATAATAATAACATAACAATAACAATAACATAACAATAATAATGAATAATAATATAATAATAATATAATGAAATAAATATAAGAATAATAATAATAAATAGTATATATAATAAATATTAAATTAATAATAATAATAATAATAATAAAAAAAAAAAAAAAAATAAGAAAAAAACTTCAGAGGATAAGTCAGAGTCAGAGAGGCAGGCTTGCGTTCGGAGCCGAAACCGGTGCGGAGTCGGAGCCGGAGCCGGAGCCAGCGTTGGAGGCGAAGGATGCGCTGAAGCAAGCGCTGAAGGTAAATGCTTGAGAGCTGAACCGGCGTTGGAAGCGAACCAGAAATGGATGCAGAATCGTGTACTGACCTGGAGCCGGAGGAGGAAACACCGACAGGACGGCTGACCAGATTGTGCAGATTTTACCACTTTGCTGTTGACTTCAAATAATAATAATAATAATAATAATAATAATAATAATAATAATAATAATAATAATAATAATAATAATAATAATAATAATAATAATAATAATATAATAATAATAATAATAAAAATAATACAGACAGACAGACCTTCGGTCTGTCTGTCTGACAGATGGTCGGCTGGTCCGAACTTGCCCGTAGGCCTAATCTTTGCTAGCTCGGAAGCCATTACAGCTACAGGGGCGTAGTGGCTACGCTCTAGGAGGGAAGTACCCCATATACATCCTAGAGACGCGAAATTTCACATGTAACGAGCTTAACACACATGCCAGAACATATACTAAGTTTCGTGACCGATTCTTAAGGAAGTTTTTCAATAAAATTACTTATCCAGTTTTAAAACCAGAGTGATTTATAGCATATATATATATATATATATATATATTTTTAGATATATATATATATTATATATATATATATATATATATATATATATATATATATATATATATATATATATATATATATATATATATATATATATATATTCCTAAGTATTCAGGATGTTTTTTCAAGTTATTTCTACATATCAGTCGGAATCATTTCATGCAGTTTACTACAATTTACCAAAAAATTAGCACACATATCTGATTTTTTTAATCTATATATTTAATTTTAACCTTCAACGTAGAATATCTTTTTAAAGAAATTGTGTTACATAATGTATTTTAATTTAATCACTCCATATAAAGGTAAAAAATACATATTCTTTCAAATTTCTTTAAATCACTAAAGTGGATTTGTCCTACAATCTCTCTTCAGTACAATATTTGACAATTGTTTTAATACTTGTGAAGATTAGAGAAAATGTTAAGAAAATTTTCCTATTCAATTCTGATAATTGTTATGAGTGTGTAAGTGTTTGTATTGCATTTTCAACAACCTTTTCCTTAATTATAAATGAAAAAAATTTCTTTGAGAAGTCGTTACAGTAATTGCTTTCCGTACCAATTACGTTTAAAATGAAGTTACCAAGCACGTTCCAATCCCGAGCAAATGAAAACTATGAATTAAAATAAAAATAGAAAGTTTTTTTTTAAGACAGGAAAAACAGAACTATAGAAATGACGCCAAATGATACCGAGCTTAATTAGAAAGGAAAAAAAATCCGAACAAATCGAATAGAAGAAAGTTTTGTTACTGCTCGTATAAAAATAAGTAATTTTTAACGTTGTATTTTATATATCATTTTTTTAGATTGACTGCTCTGAAAAGGATATGGGTGGTGGTGGGGGTGGGGGTGTTGGTGGTTTGTGGTGGTGGGGGGGGGGGTATTTAGAAAGAAAGTTCAACACAAAAACAATTTTTTTGGCACAATATATATTTTAGAAATATTCGTTAGAATGAAATTTCATTCATAAAATTGCCATCACACACACATACACACACACACACACACATACACACACACACACACATACTCACACACACACACACATATATATATATATATATATATATATATATATATATATATATATATATATATATATATATACATATATATGATATATATATATATATATATAAACTTCCTTTAACTTGTTTTAATCCCCTCTCAGAGGGTAACAACGGGGGGACTACAGGGAAGTCAAACTTTGGCAATGGCTATCCCAAACCTGTAGCCACCAAGTGTTCGCAGCCAAGTTTTAATTCTTGCCCCAGGAAGATATAAAAACTTAGACTGCTACGTGGAGGATTGAACCAGCGTCCTCTCGCATGAGAGTCTACGAGTCAAACCCCTACGCCACTAGGCGCTATATATATATATAAGAAGAAGATATTTTCGCATTGTATTTAGTATATATATATATATATATATATATATATATATATATATATATATATATATATATATATATATATATAATTTGGCAGATAAAACAAGAATGTTTTGAATGTTTAAAAAAATTGAACTACTTCATATACTTACCCTCGTCTTCCATGCAAATGTATCATCTTCTAAAGCAGACTACTTAAACTTTTTTCTGCCAATATTATTCTTGATATTTTTTCTTTTGTTATATGACTCGAAAGGATCATCTTGTTTCTCTCACTAAGCCACTATGTAATTTTCCAAATGGGAATTCTGAATGAGATTTGGAATTTCAACATGCCACCCAGTTGATTGCTCAGCCTAAGAGTGTGACTTGCATACCTAGGGTTATTCCCTTCACATAACTCTTCTTGAAAGAGTGGAAATAAATCTTTCAGGCTATCAACTCCTTTTCAAGGAGGGGCAGAAAAACAAAATGAACAACATAACAAAATGAAAGGCTCTCCCAAACCTAACGAAATCTCTCAGATGAGTGCAGAAGAAGGTTTTAAAGAGAGGAAGATTATATGCAGCAGGGAAAACAAATGATGGTCGGGAGTTCCACAAAAGAGAGGAAGCTGGAAAGAAGGAGGCATCACAACGAGCAAGTCTCAAATTTTCAATGCTCGCACAAAATTCGAGCGCTAACAAAGCACCCCTTGTGCTAGGAGGGCCTCGTAGTGGTGGTAGTATACAAGTGGTCAGCTCCCCGAGCACCTGCCGTTATAGTACCAATGGTAAAGAGAAAGTAAGTCAACGTCACGCCGCAGGAATAGAGATGGTTAAGGGAGTTAGAAAGTAGGAGACAGTTTATTGGTATTCTAGCCTTACACTCAACCCTGTCCAAAAGAAGGGAGGAAACGGAGACCCCCAAACATGAGAACAGTTCTCCATACAAGGGTGAATAAGACCCTTATATAACTGGAGTAACTGTTCGGAAGAAAAAAATTCTCTCAACCTAAACAAAACTTGCAGATTCTTTGAGGATTCCCTTGCAACCGTTTTGGGGAGGTTTTCAGGAGAATTTGTTGTTAATGTTCAGAAAAAGAATGTTTATGTTGTTCAAAGGTGAGACGTTAGAGCCGTCGAAGGAAATGTTGGGAGGTGTTTTAGAGAGAGAGAGAGAGAGAGAGAGAGAGAGAGAGAGAGAGAGAGAGAGAGAGAGAGAGAGAGAGAGAGAGAGAGAGAGAGAGAGAGATGTGAAGAAATTGAATTTTTAAGGAGTTAAATTTCACAAGGTTGGTGCGACCCCACGGGAAATTCCATCCAGATCGGCAAGAATAGTATCGGAAATATGAAATCAAGACGCAACTTAAGATGCAAAAGGGGAGCAGATTTGAAATGAGTGGAAGAAGAGAGTCGAATCATTGGCATAAGAATGAAAAGAGTTAGAAGTGCAGCTGAGAAGATCGTTAATGAAAAATAGGAAAAAGGTTAGGATAGAACAGAACCTTAAGGAACACCACAATTAACAGGGAAAGTGGAAGAAGAGGTCGCTCCATCAACAAGCGACGATATGGACGATCTGAGAGAAAACTAGACAAGAGTAAGCAAAGAGAAGGAGGAAACACTAAAAAGGGAGCTTTGAGAGTAGTGATGCATGCCAAACTCGATCAAAACTCCCTCCATAGTTCCTAAGGGCAGAAGACTGTAAATCAGTGAGATAGAAAAGTATTGTACCAGTTAACCTCGAACGTCGAAAGCCATACTAGTGATCAGAAACAAGGGAAAGAGATTCCAGGCAATCCAGGAAATGAGAGTTAAGGGGAGTTTCAAAGATTTTAGAGAGAATATAAGGGAGAGCTATACGACGATAGTTAGAAGAATCAGAGCGGCTACCCTTTTTCGAGATCGGCTGAACATATGATCCATTCCAGTACTGAGGAAAAGTATTAGTTTTAAGGAATAGTGAGTAAAGTTGAATGAGGACAGGATATAGCTCAGTAGCATACTCTCTCAAACACGAGGAGGGATGCCTTCCGGACTATCCTTCCTGACGTTCATAGTTCTCAGGATCCCATGCATTCGATCATGTGAAATCACAAGTAGAGACCGTGACACCTGATAGGAGAAGGAGTAGGAGGAGGGATGCCAGAATCGTCTAGGGTGGAATTAGATGAAAAAAGGATGCCGAAGAGATAAGCATTCTCAGGAGTTTTAGCAACCGATCCATCAGAGCGAATAAGAGGACGAAAGGCAGATTCATAGAAGTTTTAGAGATGTTTTTGGCAAGAGGCCAGAAATTTTATTAGTAGGAGAACCAAGGTCAGCCACTTTTGCTTAGTGAAAGCAAGCTTAACCTGTCTAATAAAATCCCTTCAACGATTCAGAACTGAATGAAAATTTACGAGAGTGATAGGAGATCGAGATTTTTTCCATGCACGATAAACGCTGTCTCTGTCCTGAAGAGCACGAGAACAGGTGCTACCGAACCATGGAATTTGAGGAGAAAAAGATTTAGTTGAAGAAGGAATGAACTTGTTCATCCCGTCAACGATCACGGGCCCTATATTTTTCAATAAAGGCCGAAACGTCTCCAGAATCAAAACATGATTCACTCCAGGAGCAGCTATCAAAGAAGCGGACCAATGCTCTCCAATTGGTCTGGTTAAAGTGAGAGAAAATGCGTTTAAGGCATGGTGGAGTTGCTGGAGAGAAAATGTTATAAGTAAGAGCTACAAGTTTGTGGTCAGAGTTGCCAATAGGATGAAAAATGGTGTATTTGTAAAGAGAAGGAGTAGTGATCTCACACTGACTCTCTCCAAACTTTTGTTGCCCTCGAGCTATTTCTTCACTATTTATTTTCTTTTTTCCAACATTACTTTTCTAAACATTCTAGTCGTAGAGCAGTCTCAGTGAATGGGTCTTTCAGAGTGTGCATAGGCATTACCAAGGCAATTCTATTAGATGTGGGGGCATTCACTGAATTTTTTCTTCCTTTGTCCAAAATTATTATTCGTAGCTAATATGTTATCTTCAGGAGTCATCATTGCATTTAAATTTTATAATTTCATACTACTTACATTTCAACCCGAAGTCGTGCAAATTTTACTCTTCATGATACTAAACACATTTTTCTTCATGGAAAATGCAATAATCTTTCTGATTCCTTACCTTCAAGTTCTTACAGACAATGTTGAAATTGGCAACACATACTCTCTTTCTTCATATTTCTTTCATCTTGCTTCACCCGAAGGCATGAAAGATTTCCTATCTTCTTCAAAGTTTAACACTGTGCTTATGTCTTTGCCTCTATTTCTATTTAGACAATTTATGTCTAATTTCCCTCTCTCCATCCGTCGGCAACTCATTGGTGATTTACGATCTGTAATTTCTTTAAAGATTAGTCATTTTTTCTTTCTTTTGAGTTTTAAACTAAAATATCTTGTGGCTCTGATAGAATCCCTCTTGAGGTTTTCAAAATTGACCCTTCCTAGCCAACATTCTGATTTGATAAACTTTCTATCCTGCCAACAACATTTGATCTTTAAATTGCCATCTTGTGAAAGAAAGAGAATCTCTCAACTCTCTCTAAAACTATTGTCCCATTATTTTCAACTCTGCTTTCAGATTACCAGTATAGTTTACCTAAGGATTGTTAATTAGGTGATCTTTTTTCCCTTCTTCATGACTCTTGCCCTCTACAGTCCGATATTCCGGTGAATCATTCCATTGTTTACAAACTTTCTTCTTTTTGTATCTGTCCTTCTCCCCGTAACCTTTAATATAACTACCACAAGCCACTCTACAATGGCTGTTTTAGACATCCACCGTTATTAAACCATCAGCAATTTTTTGTGCTTTCCTATACAATTTTTTACCTTTTCAATAATGATTGTATCTCTGTTACATACATCATCATCTATCCATTATTATTTCGAGACTCCCACCTTCATTATTTCCCTTCAATTTAAAGGATCACATTATTTATCTTACTTAATCAACTTTTAAGAGGGTAGTCACGAAATTTTGAAAAAAATAGAAGAAGAAAGAGTGTTCTCGACTGAACTAGTAGAGTACATAAAATAATGAGCATAGCTGTTAAGCCTAAGGGTAAAAGACCTACATAGAAAAAGGATGAGACTGTAAGCAAAATAAATTGAATAATCCAGTTCTCTTCGAAGCAGGAGATATATATGCGAACAATGAGTTCAGAAGAACAATGTCATATGAGATAAGTTGGTACAACGAGATTAACGCAACAAGTTGACTGGCAGAAAGAGATTGAGGAAAGTCAATTGGAATGGAAGAGTTAGTAAGCCGAAAGTGAATGGACGTTTGACTTTAACTCTTTCATTTCAGCTGACTCTCTTCAATTTTAAACATGTGCTTGCTCTTTGAAAGCAGTGTAATATTCCCAGCATTTAATTTCCTTTTAACGATTGTGAGAAGAATATCCTTTCAAGATCATTAGACGTTTCTTTTGAAAATTAGTCTCCTCAAATATGACGTTTTAATGAATAACCCTAACGTTAAAAATAAACTTATAAAATTACCATTTTCTGCGCTAAAAAGATATAATTTAAAAGATAATGATTACATAATTTCGCAAAATGTTAAAATGTGTGAAGAAAATGTGAAATAAAAACATGTTAATCCTTTTATTTTTTTATAAATTGAATTGTTAATTTAATTGAGTGATTAACAAATGAGAGGATAATTTAAATTTTTTAAAATTAAATTTATTGTTCGGAAAATATGATATACTTTTATATTTATAAGAAATGATGACGAATTTTTGTTCTTTTAAAGAATTGGGAATATTTTGGGAATCTATCGAGTGCTGCTTAATTTCTTATTTTCCTAATTTCCATTGTTTTTTTAACTTCAAATTTGTTACTTTTAATATTAGAAAATGTTTCTAAAAATTATTTCGAAATGAGGGAATTACATTTGCCAGTTCAATGATCACTTTCGAAATTGATCAGCTCATCATAATAATAATAATAATAATAAAAAAAAAGCTTATCCTTAAATAATAAGTTTAAATGGAGATTTTCGAGCTGGTTAAGATATTTATAATTTCTCGAGAATAGAGTTATTGGCAGATCCAAGGTTGCCGGAAGATCCAATAGTTATGATAGGTAGCCTGTGAAAAAGCTCCTGCATTGCAACGGATCTCTACAGTTTTCATTTTTCTGCGATATCTGTCTACTCTAGACCGTGCATTTAGTACCGTTCTAAGATAGATGAAAATAAAAAAGGTTTTGTGAGTATAATATATTATATAATATATATATATATATATATATATATTTATATATATATATATATATAATATAATATAATATATTATATATATATATATATAATATATATATAATATATATTAATATATATATTATATATATATATATATTAATATCTTTGGACGCTTGCAATCGTTTTGGCATATATCAAATATATTATATATATATATATATATATATATATATTATATATTAATATATATATGTATGATATAATATATGTATATATATATATATATATATATATATATATATAATATATATATATATATATATATAATATATTATATATATATATATATATATAATGATAAAGCTCACTTCTGGTGTAAAGGGACCGAGAGGCTATTTTGTTTTGTTCAATTAAGGCTGGTCATGTTCTTTCTGTTATGGGGTTGCTACGCAAACTTTTACGACACAATTAGGATTCAAGAGAGAGCAAAATTGATTGACATTAACATTTTAAAATATGCAACAAATATAATAGCTTTATTTTCTTGACATTTGAAAAAGAAAAAAAAACATTAATAAGACTTAAAATATATGAATATTTTTTTGCCAGCCTTCTCCTTAAATTACAAAACTTACAAATTTGCCTAAAAAATTATAACTTCTCAACAACTTGAGTTTTCAAACGCAGTTTTGTTATTTAGGAACAAATTTTCTCAAAAGTTGGGAAGTGTCAAACCATTCATTATTGAACTATTTTTCTTATTTCCATTTTTTTTTCATCGTTAAAGAAGCTGAAATTTGTGGAGCTTATTTGAGAGCTTATTAGGCGACTTCCAGAATCAATATTGACTTTTTAAGTAGGTCATGAAAATTAAATGACTGTAAAACAGAAATAAACTGTTTTTAATAATAATAAAAAAAGTCTTCCTAATAAAAGTATGAAAATTACGATAATAAAAATAAAAATTGAAAAATAGATTTATGCTTTATTTTAAAAATTTATATTTTATTACATGTTTATATAATTATGTATTTATTTCATTTTCTGTATTTTTTTCTTATAGGTTTTAAATTTACTTTATCCTTTAGATGTATTTCCGCTTACTGTATTTCCTTCTACTCTCTGCGTTTGTCGTTTCTATGCATGTATGGCCTTTCCGTTTTTGTTTTTGCTGCATGTACTTGTTAGTAGTTAGTTCTTTCTGTGTTTGTTTCTTCTTTTTGCGTCTGTTTGTCTTTTCTGTACTTGTTTGTCATTTCTGTGTTTGTACATTCTGTGCTTGTTTCTTCTTTCTTTGTACTTTTTGCGTTTGTTTGTACTTTCTGTTTTCTTTGTTCCTTCTGTGCTTACTTGAACTTATTTGCTTGTCATTTTTGTGCTTGGTTGTACTTTCTGCATTTATTTGCTCTTAGTGTGTTTCTTTATACTCTTTGTGTTTGCTTGTTCTTTCTGTTTGTTTGTCTTTTCTGTATTTGTTTGCACTTTCTGTACTTGTTTGTACTTTCTGTTTGCTTTTTCTTTCTGTGCTTGTTTGTTTATTCTTTCAGTGCATGTTTGTCCTTTCTGTTTTAATTTGTAATTCCTGTGTTTGTTTGTCCTATCTATATTTGTTTGTTCTTTCTTTGTTTGTGCTTTCTGTGTTTGTTTGAATTCTGTGTTTGTTTGTTCTTTCTGTATTAACTTGTTCTTTCTTTACTTGTTTGAACTTTCTGTGTTTGTCTTTTATGTTTGCTTGTTTCTTCTGTTCTTGTATGTACATTCTGTGTGTTTGTTTGTCCTTTCTGTGTTTGTTTGTCATTTCTACATTTGTTTGCAGTTTCTGTGTTTGTTGTGTTGTGTATTTTTTACTTTCTATGTTTGTTTATCCTTTCTGTGAGCGTTTGTCCCCTCTGTGTTTGTTTGTCTTTTCTGTGTTTGTTTGTCTTTTCTGTGTATTTATACTTTCTGTGTTTGCCTGCCCTTTCTGTTTGTTAAGCACTTGTTAAGCATTTGCTCTCTCTCTCTCTCTCTCTCTCTCTCTCTCTCTCTCTCTCTCTCTCTCTCTCTCTCTCTCTCTCTCTCTCTCTCTCTCTCTCTCTCTCTCTCGAATTTGAGGATATTTTTTTTAGAAAGTTAAAAATTTAACATTTTTACTAGATCTTCACAATTATTTTCCCAC
>JABUQX010031950.1:22500-27500 GCA_015478945.1 Trachelipus rathkii
TGGATCTACAAACGAAAATTATAATTAAACCAAACAATATATATATATATATATATATTATATATATATATATATATATATAACATATATATATATATATATATATATATAATATATATATATATATTATATATTAATACAGGTATTGTATATATATATACATAAGTCAACATATATATAATATATGACATATATATGTTTGATTAAAAATATATCGCTTTCTGCTTTGTCAGTCTTTGTATCTTATATAAATATATTTAATTTAAATTTTCAGATTTAACCCTCTCCTATTGAAATATTTCCCATTCGTACACGGCTAAGCACTAACTTCACCAAGTGAATAGAGAACGCGGAATGAGCGTTCCCAAGCTCCCTCGTATGCCCAGACCTGTGGCTATTGCATAGCAATGCGTCATAACTACGGGGCAAGAGTTCTTACCGTTAAGGATTCTCACCTTTGTGGTGTTCTGATCGAAAGAAAGTAGGAAAATAGGAGGAAAAGACAGGATCGGGCCTGTATAGTTCCTATGCCAGTTTGGTGTTGTAGAACCAATGGGCAATCGTGGGAACGACTCCTTCGTTTGCTTAAGGAATTCTAAGTATGTAGCCAAAGTGGCACCATACTCTGCAACTCTTTCGCAATAGGTTTTTTCCATCGACTCATACTTGCGAAGCAAAGTATCGATTCACGATATAGTCCCCTTCGCCGGAAATGAGAACTGGTTGTTATGGAAAAAACCATTTCATTTATCTCAAGGAACAAATCATGAAGAAATGAACAAGAATATTGGACATGAAAAAGAAAAAGTTCTGTGAACTAAAACTTCTTACTAAATGTCGAAGAAAAATGAATAATAAAGTTCCTATCATAGGTTCCAAGGGAATTCCTCTCCTAAGAAAGTATTCTGGAAAATAGATTTATTGCAAACAGATAGTTTGAAAACAAACAAGACCAAGGCTCAATGTTTTATGGAAGCATATAAGAATGTAATCTTTGTTTTTTCCAAATCTGCAAAGATAATAAGAAAAAAATAGATATATAGCATGAGGATAAAGTGTGGTTAAACTCATATGTGATCTCTCTCCAAAGAACAGGCATTTGGAAAATTATTCATTTGTTACCTTATCAAATTTACGATTCCCTTTTAAATGCTATCTAAAAAAGAAAATTAAAATTTTATCTCGGGTTGGTATGGTCTTTGTAATCCACTTTGGACCTAAAATAATTTTTGTACTGTCCAAGATCGTTGATTTTTGGTTGCTTTCTTTGATTTTATGTATTGCTAGTAACGAACTAGTTTTTACTTTATTTTACTGCCTAAGCTTTTCTTGGTCGTTGGGCTAGAGTTAATTTTTAGTAATCTTCGTTTAAACGGATTAATAGGAAAACAAAACTGTTATCGCCTAATACTTAATTAACAATTACCCTGGCTTTTTGTCTTTTGGACTTCAAGTTTCATTCTAATAACCATTTAGACTATAAAGTTTCTTTTAAAACTTACATGTTACACTAAGCGAATAATACAAACAATTATAATAAATGGTTATTGTTTACGACAGTTAAAAGCACTAGTTTTATTTTTCTAAGGTTAGTAGTAACATTGTTAAAAAGAAAACTAATTCTAACATACCTCTAAAGGTCATTAATAAATGTTATACATACAACAAAGAGTTCCTAATCTTCGCTTCAGCTGCGAGCTGCGATTTACCATTTATTATCTCTAGCTGAGTAAACTGGAGCAAATACACTATATATATTTATATATGATATATATATATATATAATATATATATATATATATATATATATATATATATAATATATATATATATATATATTATATATATAATATATATTATATATATATATATATACTATAATATATATATAGGAAGTAGAAGGTAATAGACCCATAGTAACACAACACATCGTTCGCAAGCAACAATTTCAACAGTTTTACGGGAGCTAAGGAGTAATGAAGGCGTCTTTGTTACGGCTATGAAAAAATGATTTGAAAATGTTAATCGGTGAGACCGGTAGAGAAACCTGAGATTCGCTCAGGGGAAAGCCGAAGGATATCTCTACGTGCTCGACCCTCACAATTCTAAATAATCGATGAGACCCATTGTTAACACCTCAAAACATCCCTTTTAATATTAGTTATCCAAAGCTATTAGTATGGCAGATCAATCTTAGATATGATTGTGCTACAGTTCCATAGAAACCTAATAAGAAATTTTTGTTGGTATATAGAAATTATTTAAAAACTAACTGTTTAAGAACAAACTGTTAGTATCAGCGTTAAATATAAAAATAAAATAGTAATGGAAGTGGTTAGTAACTATCATCCGATTAGAAATATGCTAAGCATAAAAAAAATTAATGGAAGTGTCAATAACTATCCTCTTCCTAATTAGAAAACATGCCAAGCGTTAAAACAAAGTGTTAAAATTAATGGCAAGGTTAGGTGGCATTCTCTTGCTGTTTCTATTATTTTTATCTTTCTTTTAAAAGAAAATCTTTTCTTTTTGAATTAAATTTTCGCAATGAAAACTGGGGCCCTCCCTTCGGATGATTCCGTAGGTAGGTAATGATAAAAATAATGAAACATAATCGGCAAAAAAATTTCCTTTTTTACTTTTTTACCAAATATTTGTCAAAATTCTGACGTGAATTATACAGACGCGATGCGAAATGCATAATTATCTCTCATTAAAACCTAAGTTATTTGTCCTATAGACTAAAAAAAAAAAATATCTTTATGCTAACCAAGTATCTTATTTACGCAAAACCGCTTTATTATTGATACAAAAACGTTCTCATATTTAATATCTCAAACCAAAATGACAAGTGGAGTGGGAGCTAAGGTCTTCCTCTCTCTATTTAATGTCATTTTCATATTTATAAAGCAAAGATAGGCATCTGAGAACTTCACTATAGCCTCTATTTGTGCCTAATGCTTATCGTTATTTCTCTTTTTTTACCTTTGAAAGTTCCAAGCTTGTAGCTTATGGGAACTTACAATAAATTCTATGATTTGTCGTACAAAAACGCTGTGATATCTTAAATGAAATTAAAAAGTTCATAAACTATGAAACAATTTGAATATTATACTGGCGGTTACATCTAAGGTTAGCGAGCAAATTGAATACAAAGCGATGTAAAAAAAAAAAATAAGAAAATTCCTTAAAGTCTATATCATACAAACGTAACTCCATTCCTAGCTTTGGTTCTTTTCATCTATTTTTCGGGATTTTTGTCTCTCGCCAAACATCCACTACGTCGATAGATAAGGCTCACACTACTAGAGATCACTATCTCTTTACGTAGGGCTTATCCCTTCTCTTTACGTATGCTTATCCTCAACAAGGAAAAGAACTTTCAGCATTTTCTATGTTTGGGTTTTCCTCTACCATTTAACTCTCACCTTCCTGTATGGCTAAATGAACTTATAATACCAGAAGTCATCCTCTCCTTCGTATTGGCTCCATCGCCCAAAAAAAACTTTTAAATGACCCCAACATAGTCCCGTTCATTCGAAAAGTACATCATTAAAAACATACTTAAACAAAAAATATGAACAAAGACTATATACTAGATTTATCACTGAACTATTCAACCAACCCAATACGATTTATTCTTCCCTGTAGCTCCGATTCTGATCTTTTTCTTTAAATCTCCGAAATGCTCCTTCTCATTCGTTATTCTCTTTCCACGCGCAAAATTTTGCTCTTGGACTCACTATCTTGTCGTTTTCCCCTGACCTCAGCAGGGATGAGCTAAAATCGTGAAACATGAAGAAAGAACAACTCTCCAACTTCTCGAAAGCTTTTGATCAAAACCTCAATAACTAATAGTTTAGAAAGACATTAACGTTTGGTTGAAAAACTACAACATTGCTAAAAAAACAAAAGCAAATAACCAGCATAACTGAGGAGAAGTCATATCTTTTCCCCCTTTTTATAACTCTAGTTCCTAAATGTAGGAGCATCGTTCTGATATCTTAATTCCTACCGAAAGAAAAAGAAATACCTTTTGGGAAGAAATGCTTGACTATTTCTCACAGATGATCAACTTAAAACTTAAGGGACTGTGTTGCACACTTTCTCTCTTCCCACTCTACTAACTATAGGAGCTGGTCATGACTCCATCCCTATTTTAGAAGAATCTGTTGAAAGAGTAAAGAAAAGCGTTTACAGGACCTATAGAATTCAATCGAAAACAAATTTCCTAATCCAACTAATTTTACATGCAAATAGATAAGCCTAATAGATTGCAAAATATTTCCCTAATCCACTAAAATTTTGACTCAATAGGACACTGTTTTTTGTCTTCTCTCGTTGTTCTGCCTCTTCCTTTGGCACCTTTTGCTTTCCTGGGGCGGTACTTGTAACCATTTTCTTCCTCTCCCATATCTTCCGGCGGGGTACTCATAGCCCTTTCCCTCTATCTCCCTCAAGCCATAGCAAAATTTCCATTAAGATTTGTACACTAGAGAAAATGTTTACAGAACCTATAGAACCTAATCAAGGCATGAATTTCCCTAATCCAAGCTAAATTCATGTTTTTAACATGCTACAATTATCAAGTAACTAAATGTAGAAGCAATTTATAATACGTCAAAGCTATGGAATTTAATTCCCTCGTAATTACCGCACTATCAGGTTGTGCTTTCCTTTTCCGTGTCTGTGATCTCCCTTAATGGCTGTCATTCCCCACTAGACCTGACCAACTGAACTTGCAAAGTGCCTTCTAAATCCTTTTATTCCGAGGCCCACTCCGTCTAGAACTCTCATGAAGGTTTGTCGGCGACTCAGGGAGACTTAAGTGGAATCGTGAATGCCTGCCTTCCGAACAGCATCTGCCATTCAGTAACTTTGAAACCATGGCCTATTTTTGTAATATTAAAATAATAAAGAAAATTCACGATGAAGGTAAAACATGCAAATATATTTAGTCAAAGAAGAACTTGCAAAAATAACACTACGACAACTTAAAA
>JABUQX010031951.1:5000-17500 GCA_015478945.1 Trachelipus rathkii
GGTTATGTTTATTTATTTACAAATTCGGTTAAAGTCATTTACAAAAGGTAAAAGAGCAATACTTCCTTTATAAACGTCGTTATTCAGACGAATGATCCTTCGGAAGGTGCTCCCTACTCCTTTGAATAAACTGATCCAATTTTACAAACGGCCTGTGTGACCTTTCGACCTTCGGAATCTTCCGTAGCCTGTTTTTAGCCTTCAGTAGCTAACCTAAGGTTAACCTGGACCTTCAAATTTGGCTGGCAACTTAGTTGATCAATAATTTCAGCCTTGGCCTTAATATCCAGTCGTGACCTTATTTAGACTCAACCTTGCGTCTGAGTCCAATCGAAAATCCAATCTTTAAGTTTGGTCCTAAACTCAACTTTGAACTCGATTCCAAAACTCGGGTCTGATCCTGGCCCCAAACTCGTCTCCCTGAAATTATGAAATAACCAACTATTAATTATTGCCTTCTACTAATAGTATTAAATAAATAACTAAATAACGCCAATAACTAGTCACGCCATCGGAATTAATAATAATAATAATAATAATAATAATAATAATAATAATAATACCCCCGCCCTAGCACACAAAATATTTATAAGGGCCCAAATAATGGAATAACCTAACACTCGATTCAGCCATTTCGATAATATAACAACCTAGGACAATAATATAATAGACACTAGTTTACTCATAACCCCTAAATATAATAATGAAGATAACGATAACGATACTAATAATAATAATAATAATAATAATAATAATAATAATAATAATAATAATAATAATAAATATAATCTGATTTTAACCTATACCTTCGTCCGTAACTGTAACCTAAATTGTGTGTGCGCCTCTTTTCTCAAATGTGAGCCTCTCATATCTTAAAAGATCCTTATTATACCTGTATGTGTGCTTTTAACCATGTACGTATCAATACCCACACACACACGCACACACACACACATATATATATATATATACATATATATATATATATATATATATATATATATATATATATATATATATATATATATATATATATAATTCCTCCTTTAAATCCTTTTAAGTATTCCTTCCTATAGATTACTATGTTAATTTTTCCACTAACACTTTTCCGTTTATTATATCAATTCTTAATACAGTTTTCACTGTCCTTTAAACCAAAAGATCCCATATATCAAATTTACAATATTCTTTGGTAATTCCTCGTATCTCTAACAATATTCCCTAGTTTACCCGTATCTGATTATCCACACTTTTTACTTTAACACTGATATATTTTAAACAAACTTTAAACGTTATTTCGTCATTTCTAAACAGCAAATCATAAATCTATTCCTACTTTCAGATTTTAACCTATCACAACCATCGCTTTATATTTACTATACATACCAATTATTTGGGAGAATTTGTCCTTTATAAAGCTGGAATCACAGCTCGTAACTAGATCCTTGGAAAACTGATAATAACAGCCTAGTAACAATCCTTATAAAGTTGGTAATCACGATTTGCAATGAATCCTTACAACTCAGATATTACTGTTTACCAGAACTTCTTTTAAGAAAACAATGAGTTCTTTTCCTTTAACCTGAACACTTTTCTGCTTCGTAAAATAAATTAGAAGGTTTATCAAAATAGATGCCATGAGTCACCAGACTCATGACACTACTCACCCCTTCAAGATTGGAAACCCACTCTTTATATACCTAGATAAGTAAAATACATAAATATATATATAAAAAATAAATATAAAAAAATATAAATAAAAAAATATATATATATATATATATATATATATATATATATATATATATATATATATATATATATATATATATATATATATATATATATATATATATATATATATATATATATATCTTTATATATATATATATATATATATATAATTAAATGCAAATTGCGAAATAAATTAACATAGGAGCATCCCATGTAAGTTTATATCTTATAACATAAATTTATATACTGATTACAGTTATATATATATATATATATATATATATATATATATATACCATATATATAATATATATATATATATATATATATATATATATATATATATATATATATATATATATATAAATATTATAATACATTGTTTAGACATAAAGTTGAAAAACATTTTCTGCCATTTTTAATATATTTTAGTATGTAAAATACTACTGCTATACTACTACTACTACTACTACTACTACTACTACTACTACTACTACTACTACTGCTACTACTACTACTACTACTATTACTATAATACTAATAATAATAATAATAATGTGTATTAATAATATAATAATAATAATAATAATAATAATAATAATAAATAATAATAATAATAATAATAATAATAATAATAATATTATAATAATAATAATAATAATAATAATAATAATAATAATAATAATAATAATAATAATAATATTATAGATGAAATAATAGTAATAATAATAAAATAATAATAATAATAATAATATTAAAATAATGTAATAATAATAATATAATAATAATAATAATAATAGAAATAAACCAAAATAATAATAATAAGAAAAATATCAATAATAATAATAATAATAATAATAATAATATAATAATAATAATAATATGTACTTTATTAATAATACTCGAAATAATATTAAAAGGTAATATTCTCTTAATAATCAGGATATCTTAATAATGATAATAAATAATAATAATAATAATAATAATAATAATAATAATAATAATAATAACAATAACAATAACAATAACAATAACAATAATAATAATAATAATAATAATAATAATAATAATAATAATAATAATAATAATAATAATAATAATAATAATAATAATAATAATAATAATAATAATAATAATAATAATTCCTATAGTGTTTATGTCCACACTCTTCTTATAGACAACACCTTACACACAATACTTTTTATCCACGTGGGTGGGGATAAAGAATTCCCTCAGCGTATGTTCTGCTTATCTTAGGAGCCAACTAAAGTTAAAGTTGTAGTTGGGTTGTCTGTCCACTACCACTCATCTCTTGCTTGGAATGCTAATGCATGCCTAGAAGAAGGTCGTGATCACCGTAGTCGACCTTCTATCTTTAGGGGAAATTTATGAATCGTATGGGCACATGAAATGTCAGAGGAATAAATGATGATTAGAAGAGGAGATAGGTCATGGATGTGGCTGAAAGAAAGGTGCAAGGAAGCGGTGAGGATGAGAGGTGTGGTTTGAAATGTGTGTGCGCTGGAATGGAAAGGAATGAGAGGGAGAGAAGGACTTGCCGTTCTGATGAGTGACCTTTGGCACTGGGTTATGGTGGATTTTGTTTGCGTGAGTATTAGAATGCTAAAGGTTAAATTTTAGTTTGAAAGGGTCAAGGTATATGTGGTTGTGACATATAGTCCATCTTAGGGTGATTTTGAGGAGAGTGTGATTTTTTTGGGATAATCTGAATGATGTTTTGGATAGGGTGAGTAAGAGCTTAAGATTGATTGTGTTGGGTGACAAGAACGATTGCATAAGTGATCAAAAAAGGGATGGTATAGCAAGTGGCTTTCGGGTGACGGAAGAAAATGAAAATGGTAGAAAGGTGATTGATTTCTGTAGGGAGAGATGTAAGTGTGTAAATTATGCTTTATTCAAACACAAGAGTATTCATATGTATACTAGAGTTGGTGTAGGTAGAGATGGCATCGAAGTGAAAGTTTGATTGATTTGGTGTTGGTAAAGAAAGAGATGTTGAAGTATGTGATAGATATTAAGTCAATGACGGGGTTAGGGGATGGGATTATTGGATCATTATCTTGTTTTATGAAAGTTTGTTAGTGGGAGATTGGATGGAGAGGAAGGTGATAAGGAGGGAAGTGAATAAAATTAAGAGTAAGAAGTAAAGTGAACAAGATAATAAGGAAAAATACTTCAGAGCGCTTGCAAATAAATTAATTTAATGTGAGCAAGATGAAGCTGAACAAACCTGGACGAAAATGAATGAAGCGTTTGTAAGTAGTTCAAGAGAAGTATGTGGATGTGCTAAAGTAGGAAGTAAGAATGTTAGCAGTGAGTGGTGAAATGAAGGGGTGATGCAAATTTTTAAAAGTGGAAGCGAGGCGTGGTGGAATGTGCTAAAAGCTAATGATGAGTGTTTGAAATTATATAATTAGAAAAAAGGAAGACTAAAAGGGTCATCCGTAGAAGGAAAAGTGAGGTAAGTGAACAGTTTGGAAAGAGGATGAATGGGGACTTACAAGGGAATAAGAAGCTCTTCTGGAAGGAAGCGCAAAAGGGTGAAAATGAGAATATGAGGAATCTGCATTGAAAAATGAATAGATATGGTGCTTTCGTAACTGATGAAATGGATGTGAGCAGAGTGTGAAGAGAGCACCTCGAAAATCTGCATATGAAGAGTTGATATTGAATAAGAGTAATGAAGAGTTGATATTGAATGTTTGTGAGTTTGATGGTGCAAGAAGAAATAAATATTTTGGGGATGAGGTCATTAGTTAGGAGGAGGTAATGAGTAGAGTGAGAAAGTTGAAGAATGGTAAATCTGCAGACATAGATGGAATTACTAGTGAAATAATTAAGAATGGATTCGAAGTGGAGATTGAATAGATTTTGAAGTTGTGTCACAAAGCGTTTATGGAGGGTATAGTTCCGAGGGATTGGAGAAGGGCAGTAATATTACCCTTATATAAGGGTAAGGGAGATAAGGGGAACTAAAAGAACAATAGGAGAATTAGTTTATTGAGTTATGGTTAGAGAGAGTACGTCAAGTGACTGAGGAACTGATTGGTAAAGAACAAATTGTATTTAGAAGTAGTAGAGGATGTGTAGATCAAATTTTTATATTGAAACAAATAATTGGGAAAATGAGAGAGAAGAAGAAGAAGAATAAATTGCATTTAGGTTTTATGGATTTGCAACAGAAGTATTATAGGAAAAACAGGGAAGCTTTATGGCAGGTGTTAGTGATATATAGTGCTGGTGGTAGGCTTCTGAATGAAATCAAAAGTATTATATAATAATATAATTATGTATTATGTATGCATAGTGAACCGTGTATAAAGAATAAATGAAGTTGAAAGGGATTGGTTTAATATTAATAGCGGATGAGACATGGGATTTTTGTTTCCTTATATTCATTTTGTATATGATGGGGTTATGAAAGAATTAGAGGCAGGAGTGGCAGGAAAAGATGTTAGAATGATGGAGAATGAAAGAGAGTGGAGGGTACCCTTCTTATTTTATGTAGATGATTTAGATTTGCATGGTGAACCTGAAGAGAGTTTGAGAGCCCTGGTAGAGGGATCTGACAGGGTGTGTTAATGTAGAAGTTTGAAAGTAGATGTAGATAAGAGTAAGGTTATGGTAATGAGCGAGGAGAGTCTGCTGTGTGGAGTTATTTTAGATGGTGAGCAACTATAAGTATCTGAGTTTAAATACTTAGGACATATGTTGGATGAAAAAGGAACGGATGGTGCAGAGTGTAGTAGGAAAGTTGTGATTGGTAGAAAGGTGGCTGGTGCAATTAAATCCTTGTCGGATGTGCTTCGAATATGACTTATGTGCACTAGGGTTTTCCCATGAGGGTATGTTGTTAGTTGTTTTAATGTATAGTAGTGAAACAAAGGTCAGGAAATAGAGGTATAGATCTAAGGCACAAGGTGTCCAGACGGACAATCTTAGGGGAGTTTTAGGTGTGAGAAGAATTGATAAAATGAGGTATGAAGTCATTAGGGAGTTGTGTGGTGTGAAGAATTGCGTAATTGAGAGAATAGGTAAAGTTACATTGAGATGGTTTGGTTATATTGATAGGATAAGTGATAGTCGGTTTGTTAAGCGGATTTATAGTGAGTATACTGGGAATTGACCGGCTGGGAGATCGAAGAAAATGTGAATTGAGTCAGTAAAGGAATGCCTGGAGGAGAGGAATGTGAGTTTGGCAAAAGCAAGAAGGAAGGCGAATAACAGGAGTAAAGGGCGGGGTTTTGTGATGGGGTATGGTTGAGGGCCTGGCTCAGGGGATGAATTCCACAATGACGAAATACCAGAGAGAGGGTCAGCCGCAGTCTCGTGAAACCCTACGGTGGATTTTTTTCTGTCTCTGGTGTATATGAGACATCTCACCCCCAATCTGGTGAAAGGAATTAGATGATGATGATGATGATGATGATGATGATGAATAGGATGATTGAGATGAATGATGATATGAAATAAAAAATAAATAAAAAAAAATAAAAAAAAAAAATAAATAAATAAATAAAAAAAAATAAATAAATGAAAATAATAAAATTAATTAAAATAATAATAATAATGATAATAATAATTATAAAACAATAATAATAATAATAATAATCAATTAATAAAATAATAATAATAATATAATAATGATAATAATAATAATAATTAATCAATAATAAAATAATAATATAAAATAAAATAATAATAATAATTAATAATAATACATATAACATTTCTAAGAGCAAAATAAGAAAATAATAATAATAATAATAATAATAATAATAATAATAATAATAATAATAATAATAATAATAATAATAATAATAATAATAATAATAATAATAATAATAATAATATAATAAAAAAATTATATAATGATAATAATAATAATAATAACAAATAATAAAAAAAATAATAATAATAATATTTAGCATAATATAATTTTTCTATTTATTTATTTATTTTATTTATCACAAATTCTGCATGGAAGAAATGATTCAAAATACGTTTTATTTTTTCCTTTTATCTGCTTCCATTCATTTTGCTTTTGGATTTTTTATTTATTTATTTTTTAAAGCAGATGAGACATGATTGGGATTTTGGGATTATGATGAAGTCTTTAGGGAGTAATTAATTTTGTATCTAGAATGTTATTTTTTTTAAATAGAACCTGCAATCTTATGAAACATTTATAATTGTAGACTTAGTAACAAGTAACTACTACCACCAATAAACAAGATGTCCATTTATGCCAAAAATGTCATTGTATCAACATATAGAAAACCATGATATATATATATATATATATATATATATATAATATTATATAATATATATATATATATATATATATATATATATAATAATATATATACTATATATATATATATATATTATATAAATATATTTTATATATATGTATATATATATATATATATAATATATATATATATATATATATATATATATATAGTAATTATAATTATTAATATATATAAATATATATATATATATAATAATTTAATATATATATATATCTATAATATAAGATATATATATATATATATATTATAATATATATTATATATATATATATAATAAATCACTTATATTATATATATATATATATATGACTTTTGCAAGAAAATACTAAATGTGATAAATCCTTTCTTTCTTGAATCTCTTCTCTTCAAGACAGGATCCAATATTTGGGTCGGTCTGAGCCCAAGTTTAACCCCCCTAAAATGAGACATAAAATTCGTAATTCTCAGCTGATTTTGATCATATAAACACTAAACTGTAGCCTTTTTTGATCCCTAAAACGTCGTTTTCGAGTGATTTTCTGTTTCTATATTCATTCTTTCAGAATTTTCAATTTTTCAAAACCCATGTTTTTGACTTTTTTAGCTTCAACTCTCAGAATTTTTTTTCGAAATGACTTCAATCTTGAAATATGCAAAGATGGGTTCATTATCTACAAAAGTCCCGAAGTACTTTTTTGATTTTTTTAGTTTTGTGCTCAGCAATGTCCAATTTCAAACACCAATTTTTTTGGCTTTTAAAATGAAAGATTGCGATAATTTTAATTTTGTTCTTGCAAAGTATATGAAATTTTCATGGCATATGTAGCCGGGGGATATGCAAATATTTTACCTAGATAATTTCTTGGTATATGCGTTAGTTTTGGAATTGTTCTTGGAACAAAATTTAAAAAAAAAAGGATTTTTGGAATTTTTTTTAAAAAATTTCATTTGAATGAACAAAAAAATTATCAAAGTGAAAAAGATGTATCTTGCCCGACTGTACAAGTCCTAAAAATTTGATGTTGATCGGATTAGAAGAAAAATATCTCAATATTTCACTTTTTCCAACGTTTGAATTTTTGGAAACTTAAAATATTGATATATATTTTTTTCTACTCATCCGATCACCATCAAATTTTCAGGTCTTGTATAGTCTGGCGAGATACATCTTTTTGTATACTTAAAAACATTTTTTTTTTAAATTTGTTCCAAGAACAAACCCAAAACTAATGCATATACAAAGTAATTATCTAAGTAAAAAATGTGCATCTCCCCCGACTACAAATGTCCTGAAAATTTCATCCACTTCGCAAGAACAGACAAAAAAAATTTCACACTTTTTCATTTTATAAACCAAAAAAGTGGGTTTTGAAATTGGATATTGCTGAGCAGAAAACTCAAAAAATCAAAAAGGTACTTCATGACCTATGTAGGTAATGGACCCATCTGTACATATTTCAAGTTTGAAGTCATTTTGAAAAAAATTCTGGGAGTTGAAGCTAAAAATGTCAAAAACATGGGTTTTGAACAATTGAAAATTCTGAAAGAATGACTATAGACACAGAAAAATACTTGGAAACGATGTTTTAGAGGTAAATAAAAGCTACAGTTTGCTGTTTATATAATCAAAATCAGCTGAGAATTACGAATTTTATGTCCTTTTTTAGGGGGATGAAAATTGGGTTCTACCCGACCCAAATATTGGATCCTGCCCTTCATCATTTTGGTGAATTCCAATGTAATAAACAGACTAAATATTAATAATATAAAAATTAATATTATTTTTTTAGTTTTAATTTTATCTTAAATTTAAACATTTTTATAATATATTATGAAAAGGTTGTTTATGGACAATATTTTGGAAACTTTTGGATAAGTTATATAACCTCTCAAATTTAGTATCTCAAAACTAAGCAGTTCCAAGTAATGAAATGAAAATGAGAATGAACTAAGAAAAAACGAAAATAAATTCAAAAATATTTGAATTGTCTCTCAGGACCAAATATGAATGTAAACAAAATTTTCGAAAATCCATAATATGTCATATAAAAAATAGCATAAGACTATATAAATATCAAGGTCTTTAAAAAGTTTCTCCATAAAGTTTCACGGTATGATAATGCACACCTGACGTATACTAACTTTCGTTCCACAGGGGTTTAAAATTACCTTACCTTCTTCACAAAGAAAATAAAAATAAAATATTTTTTTTGCAAAACGTAGGTCACAAAATATTACATTTATCATAAATTTAGAGTGCAATATCTAATATTAAATCTTACTGAAGCAAAGCATTAAGTTGTAGATATGTATAAGAAAAATTACTATTAAATAACAGTTGAATAGGTAGTGTATATATATATATAGTATATTATATTATAATTATTATTATTATTATTAGTTATTATTATTATTTTATATATATTATATATATTACATATACATATATATATTATTATATATATATACTTCCATATACATATATATATATATATATATTATTATATTATTATATATTATTATTATTATTATATTATATAGCATACATATATTATACATATATATAGCGTGGGGTTGGAAGCATATATATGTTATTATTGTTGGTTATTATGTTGTTAAAGAAGAAGTTAATATTATTATATTATACATATACATATATATATTATATATATATATATATACATATTACATATATATATACACATACATATACATATATATTATTATTATTATTATTATATATATGTTATTATTACATATATATATATATATATTATATTATTATATAATTATTATGTATTATTATTATTATTATTATTATTATTATATAGTGTATATATATATATATATATTATTATATATATATTATATTGTTACATATATATATTATTGTTATACATATTATAAGAAAGAGTTATAGTTATATACTATATACATATTGGTTATATGTATTATTGTTATACATATATATATATATATATATATACATATACATATGGCGTATAGCGAGCAGCGCGCAGTGTTATATATATATATATATATGCTATGTTATATATATATTTATATATATTAGTGATGCATATAACATCCGCATCCGTATCCGCATCCACGGAGCATCCGCACATTAATAAAGATCCATATCCGCATCCGCATCCGCGCTTTGCCCTTGCGGATGTTGCGCGGATGTTGCGCGAGATTTGCTAAAGAATTTTATAATAAAAATACTTAAAATTAATCTGAAAATGAAAATGAGTTGAAGACAATTCAAAAACGGCTTGATATTCCATATCTTACTGTTATCAAAGACGTTCCAACTCGCTGGAATGGTGCACTTCATATGATGGAAAAATGGTATTCCTCAAAAAACCTCTTGCTTTGTACTCCAGATCGTATTCCAAAGTTAACATTCTTACTAATGTGGAAAATGACATCATATCACACTGCATTAAGCTTTGAAACCATTTGAAGAAATTGCCCAAAAAAAATCAGTGCCTCTGCAACTTGTCTCCGATGTAATACCATTAATCTCAACACTAAGGAGGCATTTTGAAACATCTTCTAATGAAAATGATGACGGCTTAAAAAGAATGAAAGATGTAATTAAACTAGGACTAGAAAAATGCTTTGGTTCTGTGGAAATTAATGATCTTCATACTATTGCAACTTACTTAGATCTCCGTTATAAAGGCAAATTTTTTTTTGTAAAACAATATTAGAACAAGTTAAATCGTCACTTTGTGTTGCAGTTGAAAACTTTAATCCAAACAGTTTATTAATCTGCCACCCATTTAAACGAAAAACAAAAATTTTACAGTGCCATCACCTTCACAAATAAATCAATAACAGATTCACTGGAAAAATTCTACAGTCCAGCAGTGATGAAGAAACACACCCATTACCAAAAGATGTAATGGCAAATGATTGAAAACTACCACCAAGAAAACGACTAGATACAAGGTGATCCTATCAGTTGGTGGAAAGTTAAAATGTTTTTCCAAGCTTGAGTAAACTTGCCCGGAAATACTTTTGGCCTTTCCCCAACTAGTATTCCGAAAGTGAGAGAGCATTTAGCAATGCTGGTCTAAAATATGATGAAAAGAGAAACAGACTCATCAGAAAAGGCAGAGAAATTGATGTTTCTCAAGCAACATTCCTATATTTGAATTTCAAAACTAGTGCAAAAGTATATAATCCATTGTAAAATCTCTTTTCATTAAGGGCAGTTGGAGAAAGAGGTTATGGGTTGCATTTTGGAAAGTTGGGTCCCAGTCCTGCACCCTCCTGATAAACACAATTATCTTAATAGATTGCGGCTAAAACTCGGATATATATATATACATGTATACAGCAGCAGCAGCAGCAAAGCAGTATATATATATATATATATATATATATGTATATATATATATATATATATATATATATATCAAACACGTATCCGCCCGCGGATGTTAAAATCACACATCCGCATGAAAAAAATGACATCTGCTGCACGTTTGAAAGTGACATCTGCTCTATCACTTATATATATATATATATATATATATATATATATATATATATATATATATATATATATATATATATATATATATATATATTACAAAGAGTTGTAACATAGAATCATAGCATATGTTACATATTTCCATATATGTTGGCTGCTATTGGCTATACATATATTATGGTTGTTATTATGCTATATGTTGAAATATTATATTACTATTATTATTATTATTATACATATACATATATTATTACATATATCCATATATGCTATTATTACATATTATTAGTTATATTGGTTAATAAATATTAGCATATTACATATATTATTATTATATATAATATATTATTACATATATTATTATTATATATTATTATAATGTATATATATATATATTATTATACATATATACATACATATATTATTATTATTATATCTTTATACATATATATTATTATTATTATATTATATACATATATAAATATATATATATATTATATATATATATGATATTATTATTATTCTTACTAGCTTTACATTTTTTGTACATTATTATTATTATACACATTAATATTACTGGATAGTTACATATATTATATATATATTTGTTACATATATATTATTACAATATGTATGTATATATATTATTATTATTATATATATATATATATATATTATACATATATATATATATATATATATATATATTATATATATGAAGTGCTATTCCACATGTGTGTCTGTAAGTCCAAATTAAATGTCATTTATATGAACACTCACTTAGATAAGCCGCCGACTGAAATTTCTACTCGATTCCCTTTTTTAATATTAGCGATTGGTGGCAACTCTTATTTCTCTGAGTCAAAAAATAGTTCCTTTTCCTATATGGATAGGCAACTTCATTATTTGCCGACCGACTCAATTAGCAGTCATTTTTTTAA
>JABUQX010031951.1:27500-32500 GCA_015478945.1 Trachelipus rathkii
TCTTAGAAAGAATACAAGTGAGAAAGAGCTTATAAAGACAGTTAGAAGGATCATCAGAGCAGTATCATTTTTCGGAATAGGGTTGGACATATGCGCGCTTCCAACACCGAGGGAAAGTGCTGCTGGTATTGAGGCATAGAGAATAAGAAGCTGAACGAGGGTGGGGTTAGGCACTGAAGCACACCTCCTCAAATCCTCGAGTAGAATGCCATCCGGGCCACCCGCCTTCCTAACGTTCATGGTTTAGGAGCTCATGCACCCGATCAAATGAAAACATGACAGGTAAAGGCATAGGACACTTGAGAGGAGAAGGAGGAGGAAGAGGAATACCAGAATCGTCCAGGGTTGAATTAGAGGTAAATAGGAGGCCAAAGAGATGATTGGCCTTTCAGTCGAGTGAGCTATTAACAACAGAATCAACAGAGTGAATAAGAGGAGGAAGGATGATTTAAAGAAGTTGGTAGAGGTGTTTTTGGCAAGAGGCCTGAGAGATTTGTCAGTAGGAGAACCAAGGAGGTCAGCGCATTTTCGTTTAATGAAAGTCCGATTTGCTCGTCGAAGAGTATACCTGCAACGATTTCTAGCTGAATGAAAATTGGCAAGAGTGATAGGAGAACGAGAATTTTTCCACACCCGATAAGTATTGTCTCTAGCCTGAATGGCCAGGGAACAAGCACGATCGAACCATGGATTTTGAGGAGAAAAAGATTTAGTCCAAGAAGGAATGAACCTGCTCATCCCATTAACAATTACAGTTCCCACTTTATCGGCAGAATTTGAAGCGTCTTAAGAGTCAAAGCAGTCACTTCAATTATAGTTAGCGTAGAAGCAACGCAATGCCCCCCAATCGGCCCGATCAAAGTGCCAGAAAACCGCATAGGGCAGGATGGAGATGTTGGAGAGAAAGTATTAAAATTAAGTGATATAAGGTTGTGGTCAGATTTACCGATAGGAGCGAAGGTGGTGTATTTATAGAGAGAAGGACTAGTGGTGAAACATAGGTCAAGTGTGTTCAAGAATCGGTTGGGACGATCCGGAATGTGTGTAGGTTATTTAATCAGTTGCTCCAGATCGTTGAGAATACTGAATGATTCGGCTTCCTCCCAACTAAATCAGTACGAGAGGAACCCAACAATTCAGTTTTGTGTACATTAAAATCCCCTAAATAGAGGACCTCAGTATTTGGATGAGAAGATATAACAGTCTCGTGAGAAGTAGTAAGGTAATCAAAAAAGGCATGAAAATCTGTTCTGTTAGGAGAACAGTAGCAGAAGCATAAGAATATTGTAGTAGAAGGAAGAAAGATTTTAAGCCACAGAACATCGAAGTTAGGAGATTCGAGATTCTCGAGACGTGTTATGGGAATGTTTATATTTACATAGGCACATACTCCACCCTTCAAATTAACGGAAATTATAAAATAAGTTATAGCTGGATATATTAAACGAGTTGAAGGATGAATTCTTAGCCATCTGGGTCTCAGACAAGAGCATAAAATTAGGTTTAGAGTTGGAGAGTTAGAGTGCAAGCCATTGATGTTGGTAAAGTCAAAAGAAAGCCACGCCTGTGCAAATCTGCTATCATACACGCACACGCACACGCAATCACAAAAAAAAAAAAAGACAGAAACAAATAGAAAAAAAACCAAAGGAGAAATGAGGAAAATTTATTCGTACGCTAAAACCTAAATTTTAAAACGATAAAACCCCATTTACAGCAAATATCTAAAATATGAATAATCCAGAAAGTTTAAAAACACTCACGCACTCACACACTCTCACGAAATTGAGTACAAAAATAATACTATTGATCAACTAAAAAGTAGATAAATCTGTATAAATTATAATAATGGCTGTCCTAAATAGGTAACTTTACGCTAAAGACCAAGTTGGAGAAACGCTAAAAATCTAAGTTAAAAGGAAATCGAGGAAAAAAAAAACTTGGTACTATAGCTATCTATATCGAACTAGATTTATTATTGAATCTAAAAGTTTCCTGTAATTTTTCACCAAAGTAAGAAGTATCGGCTGGGCAGTATCGGCCATTTTAACCGATACACCGATACCGATACCGATACCATCAAAATGGCGGATACTACTGATACCGGATACCGATAAGCTCATCGGTAATGGAGAAATTAGGCGGAATTTCCCACTACAGCAGCAGCAGCAGCAGTATATATATATATATATATGTATATGGGTATTGTTATATATATATAATATATATATATATATATATATATATATATATATATATAAAAGGCTATTTATAAGCAGTTGACTCCAGGAGCGAAAATCAATAATTAATGTATCGTTATTTTAATAATTTTAGGTTAAATACATTAAAATTTTGGGTAACCTAACATAGCCTAAATTCTTAAACTAACCTTAACCTAAATCTAATTTAAATCAAACTTAACCTAAATTAACCTAACCTAATATTAAAGGAGTCAACTGCTTATTAATTTCCTATATATATATATATATATATATATATAAGAAAGAGTAAAGATAAAGAGCATATATATATATGGAAAGATATATATATATATATATATATATATATATATATATATATATATATATATATTATTACATATTATTTCATATACATATATTATATATACATATTATTATATATATCCATATTATTATATTATATTATTATTATTATTATATTATATTATATTATTATTTATTATTATATATATATATATATATATACATATAAATTATTATTATATATATTACATATATATATATTATTATTATTACATATTATTATTATATTATACATGCGCGATATATATATATATTATTACATATTACATATTAATAATATATATATACATATATATACAGTATACATATATATACAGTATATTGGTTGCCATACATGTTGGCTAAGGTTGGTGAAGATATATAGTTATATATTGAGCATATATATATTATATATATATATATACATATAATAGTATATATATTTATATATATATATTATACATATTATTATTATTATATATATATAGATATATATTATTACATATATATTATTATTATATATATATATATATATATATTATATATATATTATGATATTATTACTTAGACGAAATAAGCAAACATCTTAATTATATATATATTATTATATATATATATATTATATATATATATATACATATACATATATTATATATATATATATATATATATATATATACATATATTAATATATATATATACCCATTTAAATCTCATTACATATATATATATATATATATATATTACAGCATCATCGAAGTTATTACATATATATATATTGGTTATATATATATATATATATATATATATATATATATATGTATGACATTACATGTTGATATAAAGTATTATATATTATTGGTTATTATTATATATATTATATGTTATTATATTATTACATATATATTATACATATAGTTATTATTGATATATATATATATATATATATATTATTACATATTAGGATGAAGGCAAAACGACCAATCATATATATATTATTGATATATTATATATGTTATTTATATATATATATATATATATATATATATATTTATATATATTATTCTATATATTAAATATATATAGAGGCTTTATATATTTATAGCTGTATATAGCAGGGCTCCTTTTTATATAAATTTATTATATATATATATATATATATATATATATATATATATATATATATATATATATATATATATATATATATTTCATATCACATTAGGTGGAATGAGACCCAATACTTATATGATATTGACAATAGTTTAGAAGAGCAACTTCCAAACCAAAATCATATTTCGATAGGTTTGACACAAAAATATTTAAAAAAGTAAAAGTTAGATGGAGTTGGAAAATTGAGGAATTTAGAATGTTCTAAACTTCGAAGTAGGCCACATAAAAAGAGTGAAAACACTGATTTCTTTTGAAGTCATAGAAATTGGTTGGGAAAGTTTGAGTATAAGTATGTGCTGATATATACGAGTCAAGAGCTACCTGTATTGAGGTGGAGCTACTTTGCAGCGAAAAAGTTAAATACTATTGCTATGCAATTTTCTTTTGTGTTATTTTGCTGTAAAAGGTGTTTTAATTTTTTATATATACTTTTTTAATATTTCGTGCAACTTTAGAGGCAGACATTCCAATAAGCTTTACTGTGAATCGGTTTAAAGAAAACAGACATGAGCAGGAAGTTACACACGCATACACACACACACACACACACACACATATATATATATATATATATATATATATTACGTTGGTGCAATTTCTATTTATATATGTTATTATATGATATATATATATATGTTATATATAAGTATATATATATATATTATTATATATATTTATATATATATATATATATATAAGTATATATATATATATATATATATATATATACATATATGCTATTATTATATATATATTAGTTATATATATATATTATATATATATATATATTATATTATTTGGTTATATAGATATTATATATATGATACATATATTTATATTGCTTGATATATTTCATATTACATATACATATATATATATATATATATAGCAAGTATATTGTTATTGGTTATATTATACATATATATATATATATATATATATATATATTATGTTATTATCCTTCTGTCTTTGCACTCCTTTGCCGTCTTTAATTTTTTTTAATATATTGCTACTATAGGATACCAACAATGAATTTCAGCAGTAACGGACATGATTCAAAAGTTCGGAAATATTTTTAAATACTTAAAAATCACTTTTATGTTAAATATTGTTTTAAAAATGAAACATTTCAAAATGTACATCACTTTCAAAGAAAAACTAAATACATATTTGAATCAGCATATAAAGCTTATTACAATACAAGAGTACTTTTTCATAAATGAAATATCTCGAAAAGAATGACACTTACAGAAAAACCACCACATTTAAATCAGCTGTATAAAG
>JABUQX010031951.1:40000-42500 GCA_015478945.1 Trachelipus rathkii
AAGCGAAGTTTGAATATCTTCTTCATGTTTCTCCGCTAATTAAGTGCCAAGTTTGATGCATCGGTAATTAAGATTTTACGACGAATTCGAAACTTGTTTTAAAAGACTAAGTTCACTCTTGCTTATCTTTCAATGGAAAGACATTCAAATCAGTTTGATTTCAATGCTTCGGATTTGACAATGAAAGTAAAACTTATAGAAAGACCTATTTCATTGGTATTTAAACAAAGTTATATATATATTTATATATATATATTATATATATATATACATCGATATATAATTATATAATATATATTATATATATATATATATATAATATATATATATATATAATATATATATATATTATATATATGTATATTATAAATATATATTATATATATATATATTATATATATATATATATATATATATAATATATATGATATATATATATATATATATATATATATATATATATATATATATATATATATATATATATATATATATATACATCAGGCACAGGAGGCCGGGCCTCCCCCCAAAAAAAATAGAAGCAAATAAAAGCAACTTATGTATGAAAACAATTTAAACTACTATTTATTACTATTAAAATAATGTTTAAAATGTTTTTCAAGGACACTAATTATACATTAAAATCATTTATTTTCTTCCGAACATTATTTTTCATAAGGATCATTGACTGGAGGAATTTCGATTTGTTGTCTTCGTAAAGAGCGTAATTATAATGCTTTCAAAACATTGGTTGTTATGGCAACGTAAAAGAAACCTTATTCTTATTTTGTCTATTTTGATGATTTTTTTCACAGCGTCATAAAATAACTCCTCCCAAAATTGGCAACTCTACTTATACGTATAGTTGTCGCTTTGCAATAAATATGGGAAACAAAATAAAGAAAACTAATTTTTTTAAAAATTAAATTAAAAAACTTATTTAATATATATATATATATATATATATATATATATATATATATAGAGAGAGTATATATATATATATATATATATATATATATATATATATATATATATATATATATATAGAGAGAGAGAGAGAGAGAGAGAGAGAGAGAGAGAGAGAGAGAGAGTTATACCAAAATTTACTATATTTTTGTTAATAATTTTAGTTATAATTTTTGTTAATTTTGGTTCTAATTTTGGTTATACAAATTTTGGTGAAATCCTAGAAGTGCCGAAAATTAATTAATATTACAAATTGGCATCTGTTGCTTCATATGGTCTGATATATAGCTTGAGAAGTGAGAAGTGATCCTCAGATTATAAACACAGATGTGTGCGGTGGTGTTGTTAATCGTTAATGTTTGTGCAAATTTGAAAAAATGAATACTGAAAAAGAAAATGACATAGTGGTTTCTTTATTAGCCAGTCCGTTTGCCAGACGTAGTGAAGAAAAAAAACTCATTTTAAATACTGCAAGTCCAACTCCAAATATAAAATCCATTAAAGTAAGTAAAAACAAAAACAGGATGTTTAAGAGAGTTTGGTATGACCGGTTTAAGTGGTTGTGTGGAAGCGTGAAAAAAGATGGTTTATATTGCTGGCCTTGTTTATTACTTAGTGCAAAAAAGAATGTTTGGTGTGATGAAGGATTTCGAGATTGGAAAAACTTATCAAGAAGCTTGGAAAGGCATAGGGGTTCTAAAGAACATATTCAAAATAATCTTGGCGTTCAACAGTTACGTAAACAAAATTTGACTATTTTGGAACAATTAAGTGAACAGGCAATAAGAAATAAAAGTGAGTACAATGCCAGAGTGGAAAAAATAGAGAATTATTCAAACTTTTGATCGATATAACTTGCTATTTAGGTAAACAAGGACTTGCATTTCGTGGTCATGACGAGTGTCAAAGTTCCTTCAACCAAGGAAATTTCAAAGAATTGTTTGATTTAATCATAAGACGTGATACTGAAATGAAATCTCATTGGGAAAAATTGGGGGGTTTTACTGGTTTGTCAAAGACAATTCAAAATGATATTATTGATTGCATTGCAAGTGAAATTAAAGATTATATACAAAAAGGTATTAGAAATGCTCCTTTCTTTTCAATTCAAGTAGATGAAACAACCGACACACACGAGAACGAACAATGTTCAGTTATTTACAGATTCGTTGATGAAAATGGATTCATAAAAGAGCATTGATCCATTTTTTTAGGTTGGGGAAAACAGGAGCGCATCAGGTTTTAGTGAGGAACTTATTAAATTATTAGAACCATTTGACTTTCGTAAGAAACTTATTGCTCAAACTTTTGATGGGGCTAGCGTTATGTCATCTGAATTGAATGGAGTTCAAGCACAAATTCGTACCCATGCCCCATATGCTCTTTTCACACATTGTTTAGCTCACCGCTTAAATCTTGTATTACAGCACAGTTGCCGTAATATTAAAGATGTTAATGACTTTTTTGGCACCTTGCATGAAATACCTGTTTTTTTTTCACCAATCAACAAAAAGAACTGCAATTCTTGATA
>JABUQX010031951.1:47500-52500 GCA_015478945.1 Trachelipus rathkii
GGCACAAATTTGACGCGCTCGGCGGTTAAGACCTAAGGTTTAAATAAAATAGAAAGTGAAAAGTTTAGTGTATAATATTCCTGTTACCTGAAAACATAAACATTACATGGTTAAGCACTGGGTAGACCAGGGTAGTAACAATCTACCAAACTACCACCACATCATTTAAAAAGCTAATTTGTTATTCGCCCGGAGCAAGACCAATCTTTTGAAAGTCTTGTCAGAGAGGAATGATCTTTTTTGGTGTTAAAGTCATCCCTGCAAAAGGGAAGAGTCTCTCAACTGTCGCAGATGATAGAATCGTTGTGGTACCGCATAAATAATTTTCTTATCAATGGGTGCCTGTTGAGGCTCTTCAAGTTTTGATCTATGCCTTTCAGATATTCTAAAACTTTCATGTCTGCTGGCAAAACAGATCCTGGCTTAATAGCAATATTTTTTTTCAAAACCGTAATAGTCCTCTTCTTCACTGCTAGAGACAGATTCGCTCACCGAAGAGTCTAGGGGTAGACAAATCGGTGGCAGCGCGTAGGAGTATCTTCTTCACGAGCTCTTCTTTTTCTTCATGGTTCCATCTTGTATTGATTGTAACCCACCTCAATTTGAAATAGAGGTGAGTAACTCTTGCAATTATTGCCTCGTGACTACTTGTTCATTTTCTAAATAGAGGAAAATTTCAAATCTTTTTTGAAAACCTTGAAAGACAGCTTTGATGAGGGGGCCACAATTCTTGACTGCCTTCGCATTTAGATTTGCCAGTTTGTTTTCTACAAGAAATAGATTTGGAAGTAATTCACCATAATAAATACCATTCTCAACCTGAAGACGATCAATGATAATTGAAAGCGGTGCCAATACATCAACATATTCAGTAATAAATTCTATTTCGGTTGATTTGAAGGATGGTAATTCTAGTTTAGTCATCAATTGGTGAAGTTTTTACCTTTGGGTTTCACTAGCACTACCAAAGAGTCATACAATGAGTCATACAATACGATCAAACACGTAGAGTGACCTACATAATAATATTTAATTATATGTTGAACATAACACATAATAACGTAATATATATATATATGGACAGGTAACGTTAATAAGCAATTAATTACCAATCAATGTGCGCACATGCCTGCGTGCCTAAAATACTGTACACCTATGTAAGAGACGGACATTCATATCTCATGTGTACAATGCTGTAAGAACCGTTAAATATATTTGATTGTGAGAACAAGTCTTCCCAGAGAGGGAGGAGCCAGATTTGAATGTAAGGGATGAGGCAAATGCCAAGGTTGAAACGTGGATTGTGTGCTTCGATCTCACGCACGAAAGGTGGGCTTCGGCCTCGCCTCTTTTATTAATGAATTATTAATAAACTTGTACAAATATTATAATTATAATAACAATCATTTATTATTGTACTCATTGTCAAGTGAAGCTCATTGTAATTTATCATTTCTTGAAAACTCCATTTCCATTGTGACTTGTTAAATAAAGAATAAAGAAAACCCTGCTCTTATTCGTCATCTGTCAGATCATAGGGCCATTAATTAAGATTAATTAAGGGGGACAAGAGTGTATTTTGTCCATTTCAACCCATTTTTGGTGATCCCGGAGTGACAATAGGGGGTTCTGTTGACCCCTAGTCGTGAGTGACAAGTGAAAACCCCCCTTTCTAATGTGGAGTTAGATGCAAGCAGTGAAAAGTGCCGAATAAAATCAAAACTATTTGAAAATTTGTTGTTAAACTGTGATTCCTGTGACATTAAAAAGTGCATTTTATTCTAACTATGTTCTGTGCATTAAATAATCAGTGTAAAGTTAACATCGTGAAGAAATAAACAATATACAATCCCAATATTCATAACAAAAAAGTCGGTGTTAACGCTTAACAAAAATAAAAACGGTTGAAAATCTCAAACCAAAGTCTCAATACAAGCTTTCTGATTTAGGCTTAAATAGTGCACCTAAAATTTGAACATCATCATTTCGAGTGTGAAAATGGCCTCAACGAACACTCTCACTTATGAAGAAGCCAAACAAATCGCCCTAAGAAACTCTGTTGAAACAACAGCTTCCCCAACAACGATGAAAAAATGAGGGAATAAAAAAAAATCACACCCCCCTATAATGCTTCTCCATTCCCGAGGAACGAAGATCAGTCCCTCACTACAAGATTAAATAAACCCTCATTCTCCCCCACAACTTACGCTGTTCCCCCGCCAATGAAGTGATCCCAACCTCCCAACTCCAACTTCGGAAAAATTGAAAAAAAAAAAAAAAAAAAAAAAAAGACCTTATTACGCATTTTGGAAAAAAATAACGACATAATAAAAATAAAAACTTTTGTGAAATTTTAATAACTGTGTATAAAATAAATAATATGTCGAACAATAAAAATAATAATAAAAATAATAATAATAATAATAATAATAATAATAATAATAATATTCATAACGAAAATTGTGAAAAATAATAAGAACAAATGAACTCTTAAAATATCCGCTTTTTAAATAATTAAAATGTTTTTTTGAAGGTGAGAGCCCATTTGAGGACACGCCTCCCGCTATTCACAAACAAATAGCAGACACGTGTATTGTAAAACAATTCAAATATGAAATTATTGAGAGCTTATAAATTAGTGACGTACTTGTTTCCTAAAATATTATATCTTACTTGTTTCCATACTAAATATATTTTTTAATAGTGTAATAATAGAAGTAATCCTTTATAAATGTTTCAAATGATCGGATTGGTGAAAATGGAGAAAATCAAAGCCAACGAAAATTCTCATACCGTAAAAATTTTAGTTCAAAAAGTTGCCTCCTCTCATAGCTTTCAAACAGTTCAGATAGATGGCGCTTTAGCCCGCAAGTCTGACGGACGAGGTTTAGAGCGAGAAATTTTGAACGTTGAATTGCGAATGAGAATTTGTAGTTGCTATGGTTTTCAAAATTTGAATCTATCCTAATAATAGGTTGTTAATTTTAAAATCAAATGCAAAACATCGTAAGAATTTCCTTCAAAATTAAAAATATGTTTTTGCCATTGTTGAATCTATATATAGATTTTTCACTTTATCGGCTAAGTTGATTGTGTTTGATAAAGTTAAACTTGTTTCAAATTGAGTGTCATTAAAAATATTAAGATTAGACCGGTCCTAGCTAGCAGTGTCTAACGTCTATGATAAGCAATGATGGGATATTGTTATTGATTTTGTTAAACCATATCAAACTATATTTTAGATAAATGAAATTTATTGTATTGAAAACGAGGGTATAGAGGTATTTTTATCATTTTGGGAATAAGAAATCTTTTTTTGTGAACAAATAATCAATGCTGCTAAATAAATGGGTAGCCGACGGCAAGAAACAATTTTAAACAAAATTCTCTTTCGTTAGCCTAAAAGGTTCAGAGAAAGGTTGGCGTGTGACGTCACGGGTTCTGACGATGCTGAGGAATGAGAGTCTCCTTTGAAATATTTTCGCGCCAAAGCTACTTACTGACTTTAATAACATTTGAAATAAATATCATTAAAAATATTTCTCACCATTTATATGTATGATATTAATAAAATTTACTATTTTATGGTTGAATGAAATTTATGTTGAAAAAAATAAAAATGTGCTTTATTTAATTAAGGTCATTTTACTTAGTTCAAAACGAGAATTCTTATGAAGCGGTGTTTTGACGATTGAAGATGAAATTAATAAAATGAGTGTATTCATGGTTTTAAACATAAATGAAATTTATACTAGAAAATAAAAATTTAATAACAATTATTTCATGTCAAAACGAAGAGCTCGTAAGAGACAAAAGCTCCAACAATATCCATGTACATTTATTAGCTCAGCCTGCGTCGGCGCAGAAGCGAAGCGTGAGAGACTTCAAAAAAGTCACATTTTTAACCAATGCAAATGTAAACCGATAACGCAGAGTTCATATAAATTTTATAATACCTATTAAAATTATTACATTAAGCATGGGTTTACAATCTCGCATGTACTCTTTTTCTCAATTTTCTCTCTTAGTAACCACAGTATGTAGTTTCTATCCACTAATTTCTAAATTAAAGGTTATTATGTAAAAGTTTACCCAAAAGTGAAAAGCAAGCTACAGATTCGAAAGAAAATGGGAGTTACAACTACGCCATCTTTCCTCCCGCTTGAAAACCGAGCCAGAACAGTCGGTCAAAAAGAAAAACAAAAACTTAAGAAAACCCTCAAGAAAAAAAAAAAAAAAAAAAAAAAAAAAAAAAAAAAAAAAAAAAAAAAAAAAAAAGATGAAGAAGAGAAAGAAAAATCAGAGATTCAAATAAATAGTAGATGCATAAATGGAAGAAGATAAAATGAATACCATATTATCGATTTCAATATCTGTAAGGAACTTTGAAGACAAAATAGATTAATACTTTCATTCATGTTGCGCAAATGAAGGAAAGAGTTATGTATATTTTTATTCAAAAACCCAGATAGGTAACGAAATCATAATAAGGAGAAACTCAGAACCAACTTAGAAGTCAAAGAAAATGAAAAAAAATATTGGTAAACTTTATAAACATTGTAAAAGTCATTGTTGGGTAAATCAATGTTTTCTTCAAATTTCCATCTTCGTAGTGTTTCAACTTACTTCTTATCTTCTCTTCCTGCATGTCTCTCTCTCTCTCTCTCTCTCTCTCTCTCTCTCTCTCCTCTCTCTCTTCTCTCCTCTCTCTCTCTCTCTCCTCTCTCTTCAATTATCTGACTCCATTAATCAGAAGTTTGGGTGTTCTAAAGAAATACGAAAGGGTAATTATATTGTACCAATCTAATTAAAGCTTTCCTATTTCTTTGGACTCCGAATCACCAAGATGGACAGGTAACGTTAATAAGCAATTAATTACCAATCAATGTGCGCACATGCCTGCGTGCCTAAAATACTGTACACCTATGTAAGAGACGGACATTCATATCTCATGTGTACAATGCTGTAAGAACCGTTAAATATATTTGATTGTGAGAACA
>JABUQX010031951.1:57500-65000 GCA_015478945.1 Trachelipus rathkii
TATGATATTTTTTTAATTTAAAAATTAAGCCTATTACTTTCAGGTGGGAAGGTTCTATTATTCAGAAAATGATGAATTTTTTTCATAAGCTTATTAACATCGGTTTTTTTCTATTTTTTTATTATTAAATTATTATGTGTGTGTGTGTGTGTGTGTGTGTGTGCGTATGTGTGTGTGTAGGTGTGGTGTGTGTAGGTAGGTAGGTGTGTGTGTGTGTGTGTATCTTACATCACAGAGATCCGGCATTCCGAAAGCTCTGTTAGGAAATATAAAAGTAGATTAATTTTTTAATGTAATAATAAAAATAATAATAATAATAATAATAATAATAATAATAATAATAATAATAATAATAATAATAATAATAATAATAATAATAATAATCATAATAATCATAATAATCATAATAATAATAATAATAATAATCATAATAATAATAATAATAATAATAAATATTAATAAAATTAATAATAATAATAATAATAATAATAATAATAATATTAATAATAATAATAATAATAATAATAATAATAATAATAATAATAATAATAATAATAATAATAATAATAATAATAATAATAATAATAATAATAATAATAATAATAATAATAATAATAATAATAATATTAATAATAATAATAATAATAATAATAATAATAATAATAATAATAATAATAATAATAATAAATATTATTGTCAATATTTTATATATATATTATTTGTATTATTAGTATTTTTGCTTGTATTATCATTATTTGTATTATCGTGTGTGTGTGTGTGTGTGTGTGTGTGTGTGTGTGTGTGCGCGCGTGCGTGTGTATGTATGTGTGTGCGTGCTGTGTGTGTTTATGTATGTATTATTATTTTATTATTTTGCTAATCTTAATCAATGTATTACGCATGCAAAAAAAAAACTACTGTAAAAAGCTGAATAGCTTGTGAAATTAATAAAATAAAGTTCTTAATATTCAGCAATTTGAATTAAATTTACTGAAATGTAAAGCATAATTATAATTGAATAATATATTTTTATTGGATTCTATATATATATATATATATATATATATATATATATATATATATATATATATATATATATATATATATATATATATATATATATATATATATATATATATATATATATATATATATTGTTGCCGGATGACTACACACGCTAGCCTGAGCAACCGTGTTCGCGAGAGGTCAACAAGGTTCTCTTGTCTTCAAAGGGGTCCAGAAAAGAAAGCAGCAAGTTTTCATCAATATATTTACAAATAAATCAAATAAATATGAATAATAAAATATAAATGCAAATAAATAAATAAATGAATAAATAAGTAACCCCAAAAATATCTCCTAACCTGGCTAGCTAAACAAAATCCCCAAAAATATCAATAAATCAATGCATCATAATGGAAAAGTAAGCAATAACATATCAATAAGTCAATTCATCATACTGGAAAAGTAGGCAATATTGTCCACAGGACAAACAGTTCTCAATTATAAGCAACCGGGACTCACTGTAAACCAATGTCTAGATGCAGCACCGTGGGGAAAAGTAATTAAGAAAATATTTACTCCAAATAAATCGTACGTGACCTTCACCAAAAAGTAACCCTGATTAATTCCAGTTCGGGTAATAGGAACCTTAATAGTCTGGGACAGTAAAAAAGCACTAACACTTCCCTGTAATTCCGGTGAAGGTTGGGAGTACCACTAAAGTACCCTCCTATTCCTGGGAAGGTGGGGAGTACCACTCAAGTACCCTCCTGTTCCTGTGAAGGTGGGGAGTACCACTCAAGTACCCTCCTATTCCTGTGAAGATGGGGAGTTCCACTCAAGTACTCTCCTGTTCCTGTGAAGGTGGGGATTACCACTCAAGTACCCTCCATCCTGTGCAGGTTAAGCAACCTGAAATACCAAAGGTCCAGCTTGGAAAATCCTTGGCACTGTCTCACAGGGACACCTCAATGGGTGTATGACCCACTCCGTTGGCCACATCAGTTCAGGAAACCTTTAACGTTTCGATTTTTTAATGTCAGGACGATTAAACAAACAATCGAACCATAGGTGCTAAAAGTGTCCTCAGTAGTCCCGAAGTTGCAGTCCCGTGATATTCCCTTAAAATAAAAATGTCCAGTATCATATATATACACAAAATATTTACAAACACGATAACAAAATAATAATGATAATAATAATAATAATAATAATAATAATAATAATAATAATAATAATAATAATAATAATAATAATAATAATAATAATAATAATAATAATAATAATAATAATAATAATAATAATAATAATAATAATAATAATAATAATAATAATAATAATAATAATAATAATAATAATAATAATAGTACCAGCCTGTTTTTATTGAACGCTGGTATACCACAAGTACTACATGATAATAATAAAAATAATAATAATAATAATAATAACAATAATAAAAAAAAATAATAATAATAGTAATAATAATAATAATAATAATAATAATAATAATAATAATAATAATAATAATAATAATAATAATAATAATAATAATAATAATAATAATAATAATAATAATAATAATAATAATAATAATAATAATATTTCTGAACCCATGTACACAACTGTTCTCTCTCACACATAAATTTAAATTCAATAACTTGCAGTATTTTAATATTTATCACGTAATAGCTCCTGAACTACTAGTTTGCCGGTTCTAGGTTTACCATCCTAAGTTACTTCCACATTCGTCATTCTACCTCCAATATAAATCTCAACCACAACCCTAACCTTACTTTACCCTTTCCTTTAAAACCTCGTGATCCGGATTGCTAGTGACGAATGTCCACAAAATGATATACCTAACTTCCATGATTCGTGCTTCACAAAAATAGCACGATCCTGACCCCTATGTTAACTACTCACCAAAAATAGCATGATAACGACTCTAGTGACAACTGCTCACAAAAATAGCATAATAGCACTCTAATGAAATCTTTTAGCTAAAAAAGCATGATAGCGAGTCCAGTGACAACTAATCACAAAAATAGCATGATAACACTCTAATGATAATCACTTAGCTAAAATAGCATGAAAACACCCTAAATTTCACAAAAATAGCATGATATACCCTCAATTTACTTCAAAATATTTTATCATCCTGTATTTAATTTATCCACAGTTTCCATCCTACTTCCTTAACCGTAATTTTAACACCATTTCTTAATTCTAATCTAAACCATTCTAATCCTAATCAACTTTAGCATTTAACAACCTTGAATATTCAATGTTATTCGTTCCTTTTCCTAATTTTGACGAAACTTTACTCAAAGATGTCTGCTATAATTTCCTACCTATTTTAGCCTTTTAAGAAATACTCAATTTACTTACCCAACTTCTGGGGTGTGAAAACTTCGAATACGGTTTGCAACGAAACCTAACTCCAAACTAGTTTTAATGAACTTTTATCCTTTATTAATTTGAAATTCTATACATTAAGTATAGACAACTCAATAACACGGTCTCAACTTTTAAAATGACGAACACTAGTTTACACAATTTCTCGGCTTCCTTTACGTCTGCCTTAATAACGCAAAATTAGCATTTTTTTGAGACGCTTCCACGCGCGCAATTCTCAAATTAGTTGGTTGATTTAATATCCACCTGTCATACAACTCCCCCTCCAAGATTGTAAAACAATCTTAAAAAGAAAGAGAAGAAAAAAAATGTCAGTGCCACCCATACGCCTTATTCTATCTGCCCAGTTGATGCTCTCCTTCGTGCCTCAGTCCTCTTTTCGTATTCCATAATCCTATTCATCACATTTGGCTGTTCCGGCACTGATCCTCTCGACCTGGTCATTGGTACCGTATATACTTCTGACTTTGAGACACTCCGTTGTTGCTCTTTAAGCCCTATGACTACCATCATTGCATCAGGTACCTCACCCACTTCCAACAACTCTTCATATATAGACCTTGGTCTATACTCTGAATCTTCTGGACTGGTCACATTGATGTTAACTTCTCCTGCACCTTCTACTTGTTCCTCTGCCTGTTCTTCCTTTTGTGTCTAAAGGTCTGCATCTTGATTCTTGGTAAAGACCCCTTCCAGGTTTTCAATTGAAACCACCTCCTTATCTGAGACCGAATCCATTTCCTCCTCACTCTCGTCACTGATCCTTACTCCGAGCATTATCTGCCTCTTCCTCATCAAACCAGTCGAGTTGTTCACTTGCATCAACCGGCAAGAATATCATGCTAACAGTTACTGTTTGTGTACCTTTATTTTCACAAACCTGGTCCTCTGTCTGCACCGACACACTTCTTTTACCATTTGCTCCCTGTAATGCCATTTGTTTTAACAATCTCCATGCTTCCTTGATTTTCGACCCTTGTTTCTTTGACGTTTTCACCTCCGGTGTTACCCGTCTATACTGTGGTACATGGACTATTATTTCTTCGGTACCTGTTCTATCCTTTCTATTTCTTCCTGATATTCTTTTTGCTCCGGGTCTACCTCCTCACATTGGAAATACTGCCTAAGATATTCCGGGGGATCCGCCCACACTTTTAAATGAGAGTAATGTACCCTAGCTACCTTCGTTTTTCATTTGATGTCATGAGACATTTCTCTCGAAATTACCTTGGTAATTAATTACAAAGGGGCCTTCATATTTCCTGCCTAATTTTTTATCCAAACTCCTGTCAACCCTGACTCCCACCGCGTACGGTAACCAATTAGGGTGTCCTTCCTGCCATTTTTCCTGTTGACTCCTCGGAATTGGTATCACCCTTCCCTTTTCATGCTTTTCCACCATTAACTTTTCTTCTGGAGACATTCCCAACTCCGCATGCTTTGTACCGTTATACACCAGCACTGCCCTTGTCAAGGAAGTGTCCCAGTCAACACCTTCTTCCATAATACCTACCACTCCTGAACTCCACTTCGTTATCTGTTAACACCTTATAAAGTAGCCGTACAAAAGCTGGTAACATCTCATATTCAAAAACATCAGCCACACTCATTTCTGATTTGTTCTTCAAGGGTTTCACTGCAGCCCACTTCCTACAATGGTCCACTGCCACTAAACAAGCTACGTTCCCTCTCCTTGTCTTTGGCATTGCCATCACATCCACTGCCACCAGCTCAAGGGGATTTTTAACCTCTATTTCCAAATAGGCGGAAATATTACCTGATGATCAATTTTATACAATTGACACGTTGGGCATGTCCTACATACTTCTTGCACCACCAATGAAATCCTCGGGTGCCATACGTGTTTAGACACCAAGTCCATCAATTTATCCCTTTAAATATGTGCAATATTTCTGTGATTTATTACACACACACACTCACCAACTTTTTGAACCCAATGACTGCACTGGCGTGATTTGGTCCCATCCTTTTCAACAAAATTGACCTGTTTATTAGAAAATCATTTCGTTATCGAGAAAATTCCTTTATTGTTATATCCCTTTTAGTTAACAACTGTTTCCTTTGGACTTTTCCTTTTAGCGTTCTTACCACCTCCGACCTTTCTTGAAGGCTGATAATATCATGGACCGACAACATATTACCTTCGTTTCCACCTAGTGTTGTTATATTGTAAACTCCTATCGTTGTTAGAAATGTGTCACTCACATCATCTGCATCGTCCCCATGACACACTATTCCCTCACCAAAGTCCAATGCTGCCTCTACTTTTTCCAAATAATTCATTCCTAACAATATGCATGATGGAATGTACACATCTGGTATTACCACCAATGGAAACAACACCCGTCTGTAACGAGTACTAATTTCAACTTCTACCGCCCGACTACATTTTACAATGTCCTGGGCAACTCCGTTTAATGCCAAGTCTACTGTCCATTTCCTTAAAATATGTCCAAACTCTTCTAAATCCTTAACCACACTTTCCTGAATCAAACTGATTACAGATCCTGTGTCCAAAAACGCACACTTGTGCTACTCGCCGATACTAACTTCTTGCCATGCTACTCCTCTCAATACATGGTTACAACTTAACCTTGACTCATGATTTCTTTCTCGCATCATCAAATTTATCCCTAACTCTTCATCTGTACGGTACCGTACCAAATTATACTCAGGGTTCTTATCCGTCTCATTCTCTGACTCCTCTAGCTCTTCTTCTTCCTACCGTGAATCCTCTTGGGTTGAAAGTTCGTCAATCATGCTGTTTCCATGTGCCCATTAAACGTTCCATCATCCCTCAACGGTTTAAAATGTGTTTCGTCACGCACCTGTATGTGGATGTCTTTCAAATTTCCTCATTTCTCACTTTGGGTCCGATGTATTTTACCGAACAGCAAGTACCATGGTGTAACCAATTTACCACCCCAAACATGTAGCTTTCTATCAGCAACACCTCTGGTATTGGTTCCCTGCCAGGTAACCTTAATACCTTTAAATATTTCAGCATCTTCTGTTGTTTTCCTATCCCGTACAACTTCTGGTTATCCCTTAACGTGGTCGCTAATTTCTTTCTCAAAGCCGTATGATCCTCTTTCAGATTCCTAACCTGAGCGTTCTCCAAAACAACCTGTAAGCTGAAAAATAGCGCATCCGCTCCACCTGGGACTTCTTTTACCATAATTAAACCTTCAGGCAAAGCATCCAAATCAACCGGTGCTTCACCCTGATCGTCCTTCCTGTGGCACCTGGACCATGTATCTGCAAAGATGTTTTCTTTCTCGGATAGTATTGTATCTCAAAACTATATTCACTCAAATCGTCCAACACTCGTGCTAACTTACTGTCGACTAACTTCATCTTGTGCAAATAAACCAATGGTCGATGATCGGTGTATAAAATAAACTCCTTTCCTAACAAGAAAGGCCTGAAACTCTTAATTCCCCACCTTTTTGCAAGGGATTCCCTTTCAATAGTCGACGCGTTCCTTTCACACGCGTTAAAAGAGTGTAAATTAGATTCAATTACCCTCCTTTCATCTCCTTGTCTTTGACATTGACCAGGTCCCATACCAAAACCGCTGGCATCCACAAACAATTCCAACTTATTTGCTCCTTCTGAAAAGTCGGCAAATGCCAATTCCACCGTTTCCTTCATTTTTTCTTGTAATTCCGTAAACGCCCTTACCCTTTCCTCCGTCTACTCAATTAAATCTTTCCGTTTACCCCCTGTCAATGCACTAAGAGGTGCCGCTACCTCAGAATACTTCTTTATAAACCTCCGCTGGATGTATATCATTCCCAAATACTTTATTAACTCTCCAATATTATTTGGCCTTTCCAGTTTATCAATTTTCTCCATAAACTCTGGCTGCTTCCTAATCCCTGTTCTACTGATAATATGGCCCAAAAACTTTACCTCTTTTTGCCCTAACTACATTTTACCACCTTAACCTTTACATTGGCTTCGCAAACCGCTGCAATACCTTGTCTATTAGCAACAAGTGCTCCTCGAAACCTTTTGACATCAATAAATCGTCATCCACATACACCACCACCTTATCTT
>JABUQX010031951.1:75000-77500 GCA_015478945.1 Trachelipus rathkii
ATATATATATATATATTATTATTATATTATATATATATATTTATATTATATATATATATATTATATATATATTTATATAAGAGACAAGGGAAGGGAGAAAAGAAGAATGAGAAGATAAAGGAAAAGGAAAGAACAAGAAGAGAGAGAATTTGTTATCAAATGAGACGAAGACCCAAAAAATGTCCAAACGTAGTTTTTTTTTTAAATGTAGAATAATTGGAAACAAAAGAATTAAAATAAAAAAACAAAAAAAATCAAAATCATATTAAATTTCAATAATATACTCATAATAATAATAATATCAATAATAATATAAATATAATAATAATAATAATAATAATAATAATAATAATAATAATAATAATCAATAATAATAATAATAAATAATAATAATATATAATAATAATAATAATACTAATTAGATTAATTTTTCAAAGTGTTTCCATTAATTTTTAATAGAAAACCAAGATTTTCTGCCAAATTTCAAACAATTGTTTTAAAGGTTGTTTCATATATATCTCGTACCTTAATAAAGTATATTTACAGCTTAAATTAAAACTTTAATTGAAAATATTGTTAAAAGAGTAGGATGAATCCCAGTATTTCACTGATTCTAATAATAATTTATGAATTTATAATTTCTTTATTAATTTACTATATTTATGAAGTCCGAAGTTTGAACGAAATTTAAAGTACTTATGCTTTAAAATGAGAAACAAATTCGTTTAAATAGGGCTTCAGCGACAAATTTATAGATGAGCTGGGCATGTTATATCGCTATACATTTTTGGAGGGATTTGATTGGCTTTAGAATGTGAACATTATATAATATACTGATAATGTGCTCGCAATTGATCGACAAAGCTTCAGATTCGGCCTCGACAATGTTTATCAAGGTCGGCCATTTCGCTCCATCCGGCTTTTTCAAGCGCTTTGTGATGGATATCATATATATATATATATATATATCATATATACAGGGTTTGAATATTTACGAATGTGTGTCTTTAAAGCTGTTGTATTATTAAGATTATATATATATATAATATATATATATATAATATATCTATATAATGAAATTTGACGAAACGATAGAATTATTTTTTATCTCATCTGGTCAGTCATCTCCGCATCAATAGATGACTGGACGCTTCCCCACTGATATTATATATATATATATATATATATATTACTATATATATATATATATATATATATATATATATATATATATATATATATATACTATACTATATATATTAAATTTTTAAAAATTTTATATATATTATTTCTATTATATATATATATATATATATATATATATCTATATATATTATTATAATACTTATATATATATATATATATTAATATATATATATATATATATATATTATATAATATATTAATATATATTTTCACAGTAAACGGCACGACTCACGGGGCAAGCCCTAATCTAGGAGGGGGTGTGGCTCAGTTTTTTGTCTGAGCAGACGACGGAGCCCAAGAAAGCGAGTAACACACACATCGCTGCAACGTCGACCAGTGACGAAACCTGGGTCTATCGCTTAGTTGGGCGAGTGCTTTACCGACTGAGCTACCGGACGCCATTTTGGTGCTTGATCCATTCCTTCTTGACTTATACGAGCCGACTCCACCGAATGATCATTCTTCTTATTTTCTTATAATAAATAACTAAATCCAAAATGATGTTGGTCCATTTATTAATTTAATTAACTTTTATATCAAAAAGAATCAAGATTAAAATTTTGTGCTCCTCCGTTATATTAAAATAGATTTTAATTTTGTTTAAATTTTGTAAAATTTTGTATTTGTAATTCCTTTTTCTAAAAACTTTCTTCATAGTCTGAACAATTGTTCTCTCAGGAACCATCTCCTTCTCCAGCACTCAAACTTCTTATCCCTCGTTGCAAGCTCTTGTGTTGTGTTTCTTGGTTTTCTCTTATCCTTTCTTCTAAATCTTCTCTTTTCTTTTTCACTCTCTTTTTTATGCGTCCATTCTCCAACGACACGGCTCATATATATATATATATATATATATATATATATATATATATATATATATATATATATAGTATATATATATTATATATATATATTATATATATTATATATATACTATAGATATATAATATATATATATTTTTATGTAATATGAACAAATGTTCTCTCAGGAACTATCTTCCCTTTTTCCCCCCAAAAACCCAAAGCCCCCACTTCAAACTTCAAATCACTCGTTGCAACATCTTGTGTTGTGTTTCTTGGTTCTTCTCTATTCCTTTCTTCTAATCTTCTCTTTCTTTTTTTCCACTTCTCTTTTTATGCGGTCCCGTTCTCCCGCAGTCGCTCAGATATATATCACATACATATACTATAATTATATATATAGAATATATATATATATATATATTAGGTAATACTTATATATATATATATATATTATATATATAATTATATATATTATATATTTATGTATATATAT
>JABUQX010031952.1:0-7500 GCA_015478945.1 Trachelipus rathkii
TAATATATAATAATATAAATGTTATGAATATACTACTTTATAATATTATCATATATACTATATATATATATATATATAGTATATATATATTAAAATATATAAATTATAATACATAGATAATATAATATAATACTATAATTAATATATATATATTATAGATTATATATATATATGTTAGTAATTTATAGTGTTGGTGGTATACTATATATATATATATAATTATATAATATATAAAAGTAAAATCATGTATGTAATTAATAATATTATATATATATATATAACTATAGGTAAATAGATATATATTATATAATATATATAACTATTATATATATATATATAATATATTTAACAATACCACAAAAAAACACAAGCCCTAAAGCAAAGGAAAACATACAATAATATATATTTATATAATATATAATATCTATTATATAATTATTAGATATATGCAAATATTATATATCATATATATACTATATATGATATTAATATATTATATAATTATATATATATCTATATATATTATAATATTATATAATATCTTCCAACAGCTAGCACTATTGGTTTCTGTCTCAGCTGGTATTTACCAATCCAACCTGGAATGTACAAACCACTAAAGTTCCCTTCTCTAATACTTTGGCTCTGAGACAAGACCTACACCCTCGCTTCCCTCTTATGGAATGAGAGGCTGAAGAATCTTCTCTTTTCTTGCCATATTATATAGGAGTTTTCTTTTGTGCCATTCATGTCTTTCTCTAGCTGATCTTCTATCCCTTCCCACATATAATTCTTTGCACTTCCTTTAATTTCCTCCATTTCTATTTCTTCATTCCATGTACTCTTTTCTACCACTATGGCGATCTTCTCTTTATCCATTTACTAAATTATATGATTTTTTCATTTGCAAATTGTTTAACTTCCCCATTCTGCTATGCTATCTTCACCTCTTCCTTCGAACCAATCCTTTTAATTCTCAATACTTCTCTAGCAAATGGTTCTACTTCGATTGCGAAATTTACCCACTCCTCTTCCACACCCATGAGTTCATCTCCTTTTCGAGGCACATACCTGCTCACTTCTCCTGTCAATAGTTCAGCGACACCTTCATCTTTAAATTTTTCTACCTCCAGTCTCTCTCGCGCAATATCTCTCACTTCATGTGGCTTCCTCAATTTAACTTTTCCCAGTACCAATCTATGATTTGAGTCCAGTGATACTGATTGAATGATTTACACATCCATCATTGCTCTTCTATGATTTGCTAGCATCAAATCTATCATTGACTTATCGGCAGAATTCTCAATTATACCGTTCTAGCGATACCAGCTCCGTTTATGTAAATCTCTTTTGACAAAGAATGTGTTTAATATTAATTGCCCGTTACTACCTGCAAAATTCCCCAAGAAAATTTTTATTTCTGCATTTGCTCCATCCTTTTCAACCGCTATTAAAATACTAGTTTCTCCTCATGTGGTCTCCTCCCCTTCTGAGGTGCATGCGTCTGCATTTTTACAGACTATTCTTCCCACTAACTAAAGTTTTGTTGACATTATTCTCTCATATTTGCATCTCTTTCTTTCTCAGCTTTGCCTGCCAATGCCTATATCAAGTTATGGATGATAGCCACTATGTATTTTCTAGCTATAACTTGTCACTTCTATAACTTTTCATTTATACAACGCTTCGTAATTTTCATGTATGATACAGCTCCCCTGCCCTTTAAAGCCGTGTTGGCACACTTCCAATACGTCCAGCTTTCTGTTCTAAATAAACTCCACCACCTCCTTCTGATTTTTGCCTTCCTTTGTTCTAATGTGTATGATCCCTATGCTTAGATTCCATTTTTGTTGTCCATTAATTTGCGGGATCATGTCCTAAAAGGTCTGTTCTACATCCTTTACAAAAAACAAATAAATTTTTAATAGTTAGGTAAGATATTTCGCAGTTTACAAAACACTACAATAAATTAACATTTAGAAAATCAAATACCCATGGCTAATGAAATAACTTTAGTGCACAGTGAAGCACTCCATACCGCAACTAGAAATTGATAAATTATTTAGAATGGGAGGTAATTAATAAAATTCAGGAGTTAAAACATTACGGTATATTAATAAAGTTTATAATAAATTTGTACAACTGAATGACTCCCATAAACTCTAATCCTTCTGCCATTTCTCATGCCAACTGTAAATATAAAAACAAATTAAATTACAAACTAATAATTTCCGTACAAAATTATAAATCATTAGTTTGCGGTATATTGGCAAATTCAATTTATTCAAAATCAATTTAAGTTACAGCCTCTTCACATACATAAAATAAGAGGATTACGTATAATAAACTAAACTATGCACAATATAATTCACCAATAAGTATGAAATTTAAATTAAACGATCTCAAGTTTAAGATCAATTAATGGAAGCAAAAATACAAAGTACATTTTCTTACCTTGATTCTTTCCGTTTTGGTTATTCTAACGACCTTCCCCAATGCTTCCAGAATCTCCAAAAGATGAGTTACTTAGATGCTAATGCTCTTCTTATTTTCTTGTGACACGTTATTAGCATTAATAGGTGAAAAAGATGAAAAATGATTATTAATGCGATTGTTTATGTCTTATGAGCATGACATTAATTTAAGCAATAACTTTCCCAAATAAATTCTTAAGGTGCTAGGTGAGCACAAATTCAGAGAACGATGTCAGGTGGAAGAAGAAAGGTCTCTAAATTCACTTTTATATTAGTGTTATCGGTTTGGTGGCCTGGGAAAAAATATTTATTATCAGCCAACCGAGGCAAAAATGCAACCTTTGAAAACTAAAACGATAGTTGAGTTTACTTTTTTTGTACAGATCCGAAGCCTCACGTGCTCATCTTGAGTCATTTTTTTAAGTTTATAAAGCAGTTGCTCCAAATATACGTTTTATTTCATGTGATAAAACAATGCCAATACTTTAAGAAGAGAAATTGATATTTTAAATATCGAAATAGTTAGTTGTAGGAAATGTTTTATTTAATGTTTGTGATATTAATTGAACAAAATTCATTTGAATCTACATCACTCTGCATAGACATTAATTCTGATCTTTAAAGGCACTTTGACCTATTACTTCTATTACTAAGTAAAACCCAAATTCATGATCTTTGAAGAACAGTGAGGTTAGCCCTAAACTCCCACAACGCTGTGGTTCGCCCACTACGCGCCCCCAAATCACTTCTGACTTGAACGGAGTTGGTTTTGAAATTTTTGCTATGTAAATTTTCAGGATCAATCCCAATTCGAAAATGATCATAACTTTCTTAATTTGCATCCAATTTGCACCAAATAAAAGGCAAACTGCAGCTTTTCTGACCTCTAAAACGTTGATTGCAGGTGATTTTTTATGTCATAATGATTGTTCATTCCATTTCACTTTGAAAGAAAAACATGTGTTTGACATTTTGGAGTTGAACTCCTATAGTTTTTGTCGAAATGACTTATGCTCGAATTCCGAACTCGACAAAAAATGAATTTGAAAAAGAAAAAAATTCCCGATATTTTTACATGGGGCATCAGATCAACATAAAATTTTTGGGGAGGTGCGTCATTTTATATTTATATAATCTTTTTTTTTTGTATATGCTTTTGAGCATGGAACAAATTTAAAAAATTTTTTTTTGGAAATTTAAAAAAAAAGAAAAAAACACAAAAAAAAGTGATCTAATTGAAAAAGATGTATTTCTTCCAAGTATAAACCCCCTGAAAATTTGATATTGACCGGATGAGGAGAAAAAAATTATCGCAATTTTTCACTTAGAAAAATATTTTTGAAAGATCTAAAAATCATTACAATGATTGCTTTGTACTACACATTAATAACCGAATTTTCAGGGCGTATATGGGTGGGGGGGATATATATTTTTTTTATTTAGATCATTTTTATGTATAATGAAAATAAAAAAAATTAATATGAAATTTTTTTTTTTTTTTTTTAATTTTTTCCATGTCCAAACGAATAGCTCAAGCATATACAAAAAATGTTATCTAAATATGAAATATATATCTCCCCCAACTATATACATACGTTCTTGAAATTTCACGTTGATCAGATGACAACAAATTAAATTATTGCATCTTTTCATTTTTCAAATCCACTTCTTAACTTGCATCTGACATTCGAAAATTGTTGCGTGGATTTGGTTTCAAAAATTGAATAAGTTAAAAAAAAACTTCAAATTCAAGTTCAAGTTCAAAACTTCAAGTTTGAAGTCAGGTCGACAGAAACTGTAGGAGGTGATCTCCAAAATGTGAAAAACATAGTTTTTCTTCAAATGGAAATACAGATCAAATCAATAGTGACACAGAAATACATCTGAAATGGACGTGTTTTGAGCGTCAGAAATGCTGCAGTTTGCTCTTTATTTGGTGCAAATTAGATGAAAATTAAATAAAAAAAAAAAAAAAAGTTATGCCAAATTTAAAATCTACGCATTTCACCACCAATACCCAAGACAATATGGAAACCAGTCCTGAACCTCAAATCTGAAGGATGGTAGTTTTGTGCCAAGATGATTTTATATACCAAATTTCATGGAAATCTTTGAGGGTTGTGTGCAACTTTTCATTGTTTTTTTTTTTTTACAATTTGTCAGAGAATGGGACAAATATTTAATTCTTCAATTTTTCACAGAATCCTATGCGACACTTTTTTTGTTTATTTATTTTTTATTTTTTAGGGGGGAGGGTGAGAAACTACGTAAATAAGTTTATCACTCTTGCAAACCTCAGGAAAAGCTCCAACAAAAGGAGTATGTAACTGCCAAACTCAACATTCTTTTCTTTTATGTATCAAAAATAACATTTCAACCAATTTTACATTCAAGAATGGAATTTCTCACGATTATGAGGAAGCACAAGACTGCTCTCTTCTGGTAATATTAAAAACTAATAATACTTTTGATTAGTTGTAAAAAAACATTTTTTTTTCAGAAGTTTAAAAAAAGAAAAAGAAAAAAAGGGTAGTTTTATTTATCATTTTTTAACAAATATATATATATTAATATATTATATAATATATATAATATATATAATATTCTATAATAATCTTCAATAATATATAAATATATATATATAATAATATTATAATGTATGTATTCTTTCCCCTTATACATCTACTACACTATTCAAAAGTCCCTTCATTTATGTATATTGTATATACATTCATATATTATACTATTAATATATATATATATATAATATATAATATATATATATTATTTCATTCTTTAATATAGTATATATATGATACATTTAATACTATATATATATATATATATATAACTATTTATCTATCTATATCGTATATCATATATTATATATAATATATATATATATATATATATATATATATATATATATATAATCATATATATAATCCTATATATATATCATTCTATACATATATATATATATACTATAATAATATATAATAGATAATATATTATTATAGTAGTAGTATTTAAATATATAATACTATATATATATATATAATATATATACAGACTACTCGCTCCCCAGGTTTTCCTCTTGTAATGAAATGAAATGAAGCAGCAGTACTTTGTGAACCTATATTGAGTGCCTAGTAGTATCCCTATAACTGATAGGTCTCCGTGATATACCATTGGTGTTCTTTATATATGATTGATTTCAGAAGTATTTCTTGTTTTTGTATTTTTCCATTAACTGGACAGCATGGCCTACAGGAATAGAATAATTGATTTATTATTGTACAGCAAAACTGCTTTTATACACAGTTTTGAGGAGTGTTTTGGGATGTAAACAAATTTAAAGAGGTCATCAAATTGTTCACGTCATAACGAAATACGATGTTATTCCCTTTCTTGAAGTATGATATCAAATCCTTTTCCCTAATTCTATACACAGTCACTTTTATATCAGGTTTTAGAAGATTCTACTTTAGGAGTCTTGATCCCAGAAGTTCTGCTTGTCCTTTGGGAGATCCAGATCTCGAATTAGGTCACCTAAGTCACCCTCAGTTAATTTGGGCAGCTCTCTTGGGTCAGCTTGTGGTAAATCAGAACTCCAACGATACACTTTCATCATCAACATCAACCTGTAGTTGGTACTCATCTGGAGGCTGAGGTACTGTCAGATCATCTCCATGTGGAACTGGCCTGATAGCAGATGGAATGTTTGGCCATTTCGCCATCCACTTTTCCCAACATACTATGTTGCAGCGGTGGAATCAAACAAAAATAATAATCATCAGCGTGATTTTTAGGCTTACATCAGATCATTGAGGCGGCAAAACGCATTGAACGCTTTTTCATTTAGCCAAACACGAAAAGTCACTGAACAGATAATTCAGCAAAGGTGACGTTCCCAAGACTTGTCCTGGTCCCTTACCTTGAGACCGAAATAATGAAAGTAAGTGGTTTTAACATGTGGCGTAATCTTGCGTTTTAGGGAAGCAAATGTCACTTCCGAAACACATAGCAAAAGTTAGCAACGATGTTAATATAGTTGCGAGGCATTTTTATCGTTTTGTTGTAATTTCACTCATAAAACATCAATGATTGAAAAATACTACAGGAATATATTATATATATATATATATATATATATATATAATATATTATTATATTTATATATAATATATAATATATATTAATATCAATGAGTAGTATATATATATTAATACTATATATTATATAATATATAGTATATATTACTTATATATATATATATATATATAATTATTATATACTATATATATATATATATATATATATATATATATATAATAACTATTATATATATATATATAATATATATATGTATTATATATATATATATTGTAATATATATAATATATATATATACTAGTTAGTATATATATATATATATATATATATATATATATATAAAATATATACATATATATTATTATATATATTATATATATAAATATATATATATATTATATAATATATATATACTATAGTATTATATATATATAATAATATATATATATTATATATATATAATAATATACTATATATAAATATAATCACCAAACCACTAAAAACCTCTCAAAGATTAAACCACGAGAGAACTAACACAAATAACACATGTGCTGACTCAGTCGTGATTGTCAAACCTTACTTGGACAGAAATTCCCAGTGTAATCAGGATTAGTAACATAATATATATATATATATATATATATATATATAATATATATATATATTATATATAAATATTAATAATATTATATGTATTATATACTTATAAATATATATATATATAATCACCAAACATCCAACCACCTTTCAAGATAACCACGAGAGAACTAACACAAATAAACATGTGTTGAGGGCAGTCAGAATTTCCAACCTTACTTGACAAAAATTCCCATTGTAATCAGGTTATGCTACCCTATCTTCCAAATGTTTGCAAAAATGCTGTTGCGCCATTATAGAAAGCCTATATCTTTAT
>JABUQX010031952.1:20000-25000 GCA_015478945.1 Trachelipus rathkii
ATATATGGTATATGGGATTGAAATAGTAGGGTTAAAAAACGAGAAAAAATCTCCAGAAATTCTTGGTATCATACGTTTTTTTTTTGGTATTGTACTTATAATTATAGTATTTATTATTCATACAATACTAGTTATTAAATATAATATTTTATATTTTTACATAGTAAAAGATCCACTTCCAACAAACTTAGAAATATATATACAGATATAACTTAACTGATTCTATGAGAGTATTGTGAAGTGGACTTAACTTGTATAGAATAATAATTATATTATATATATAGTTTACACTTATATATATATATATTTAAGATATTTTACGATTATACTATTATTAGAGTATTTTACCGGTATTATATATAATCGTCACTACATATTTATATATTAATATATATAATTATATATTATAATTTATTATAATAATATTAATATATATTATATATATATTAATAAAATATTGTATATATTATATATATATTATATATATAATTAATTAATAAATATATATATAAATAATATATTATATATATAAATTATATATAATATATATATATAATTTTTGGGAGTATTTTTTTTTTAAATCCACCCGGCCACCGAGCGTAGCGATAGGGGCATCCTGCTTTAGCAGTGGACGGGGGATGATATAGGGCGGGGGGCCGAAAGGCCCCACCCGGATGAGTAAAATAAAATTAGGTCAGACTCGTCTAAAAGCTGAAATCATGTAACTGAAGAAACTGCAGCACCTTTCAGTAAAAACAAATTATATAATTTGGAATCAAGCGGAAAGTTTTTTTTTTTTTGCTTTATTCATCGAAGTATTTAAAAAGTTTTTCCCCCCCCATTTACGTGGCTCGAACCGACGGGGGACAGAGGAGGACGAAGTCCCCCCCGTCGTCCACCGGGAGGCCGAGAGACCCCGACTCCTGCCATCTTTGCGATTTACCCTATGGTATTCCTTAGTTAAAGTAGAAGAAAAACACTATGGTATTACTTTAACTAAAAGAAATACCATAGGGGAAACCGCAAAGATGGCCAGGAGTCCGGGGTCCTCCTCGGCCCTCTCCGGTGGAAGACGAGGGGAACTTTCGTCCCCCCCCCCTCCCTTTTTGGGGGGGGGGCCCCCGTCGGCCTTCGAGCCCCTTAAATTTGGGGAAAAAACTTTTAAAATAATTCCGATGAATAAATGCAAAAAAATAAAAAAAATAAAAAAATAAAATAAAATAAAAATCCATACTTATAAATTTTCCGCTGATTCCAATATAAAATTTATTTTACTGTAGGTGCTGCCTTGCTGTTCTCTAGTTACATGATGTCAGCTTTAGATGTCTTGACCTAAAATAATATATATATACATACTAAAGTTCTTTCAGATCCATCTTATTCAATTATAATATAACGTAATGCAATAGCACTCTCTTTATCAATTTGTTTTACGAATTGTCCTGTAAATTAAATTAAAACAATTATTCTTGGTGAAGTTACTTAAAGTCTAAAAAGAATATTTATTTATTAATAAATATATATATAATTATATATATATATATATATAATATATATATAATATATATATTTATATATATTATATATACATATATATATATATTATTATATATTATATATATATATATATATATATATAATATATTTAATTTTTCTAAAATGTGAAAGATAATTTAATTATTAATAATAAAAGTAACTTATCTTTTTATTTCATTGGAACGAAAATTCGTACCTAATTATTACTAAATATTTTTTACGTTTAAAAACCTACTTTCCACCTATATAATATATTATTATAATATAATATATATATATATATATAATATATATATATATATATATATATATATATATATATATATTATATATATTTATATATATATATATATATATATATATATATATATATATATCCTCAATTCATTTCCGACAGATGTGGGATAGGATGCGTAACATACACAGAAATAGGATGGTTTAGTAGAAGTGTACGACGTAAGCTGAAGGGATAACCCCATCCCCCTTTACCATCCCCTCAATACCCTTAAGTAAAAGCTTGACCATAGAGCTTCACAAGATCGCGACGGACCCCACTGTGGTATCTCGTCATGTTGGGTTCATCCCCGACAGACTATCATTCATCCTTTTCCACATTTACCAAACCATTCTCAATACACACTCGTTTATTCTCTCATTTACGCCTTTCTTCAAGCTACACAACTCTTTAACACGTTCATTAATCATTTTATGAATTCTTCTCACAACTAACACGCCAAATCTGAACAGATTGCACCATGTATTTTTACATCTTGTTCCAAATCAGTTTCAGTACTATACATTAAAACTGGTAACAATTTACTTCATGCAAAACCCTAGAGCTCTCAAGACTTAGTCCCTTTGTATTCATCAAGGATTTAATTCAATAGGCACCTTCCTACCATTACAACTTTACCTACTACACTCTGCATTCCCCCCCATTCCCCCCCATCCGTTCCTTTTTCATCCACCAGATAGCCTAAAAATTTAAAATCAAATACCTGTTCCAACTGCTCACCAGTCTACATTTTTACACACCACGGACTTTCCTCACTCACTATCATCATCTTACTCTTATCTACGATTTACTTTCAAACCCCTCCTTTCACACACCTTTCCAAACCCATCTACCAATTCTCTCAAACTTTCTTAAGATTCTCCACACAAAACCAAATCATCGGCATACAATAAGCAGGGCACCCTTCATTCTCTCCCATCCCCCAACAGTCTAACACCTTCCCCTATCATCCCTACTCATAATTGTTTCATCATCCCATCCATATACAAATTAAATAGCCAAGGAGACATAATACATTACTGCCTCACTTCACTATTAATATTAAACCATTCAGTTTCAACTCCATTTATTCTTTCACACGCTTCACTATTGATATACTGCAAATACTTTTGATTCCATTCAGGAGCCTACCACCAACACCGTGTATCACTAACACCTGGCACAGAGCTTCCCTATTAATCCTGTCATGCGCTTGTTGCAAGTTCATAAAACCTAAATGCAATTTATTCTTCTTGTCTCTCATTTTTTTCAATCAGTTGTTTCAATGTGAAGATTTGATCTACACAACCCTTCCACTTTTAAATGCACCTTGTTTTTCACCAATCAGTCCCTCAGACACTCGACGTAATCTTTCAACCAAAATACCAACATATATCTTTCCTACAACACTTCAGAAACTAATTTCCCTATAGCTCCTACAGTTCCCCTTATCTCCCTACTCTTATATAAGGGTACTACTACTATTCCTCTCCTCTAATCCTTCGAAATTATACGCTCTATAAACTCTTTGTTACACAACTTCCATATCCGATTAATCACAATCTCGCCTTCATTCGTATAATTTCAACAGTAATTCCTTCTATACTGGCAGAATTTCCATTTTTCAACTTAACCACTCTACCTATTACCTCCCCTTTACCTTACCACAAAAAATGCCTATTTAATTTACACTATCAAACCCGCACACATTCATTATCACCTCTTCATTACTGTTAATGTTATGCAGATTTTCAAAGTTGTCCTTCCATACTCTCCTCAAGTCCATTTCATCGTCACGAAAATAACATCACTATTTATTTTTCTATGAAGATTCCCCTTACTCTCTTTGTTAATATTTCGTACTTGTTACCAGAAGAGTTTCCTATTCCATTGTAAGTCCCCATTCATTCTCTTTCCAAACTGTTCATTTACCTCTTTTTTTCTCCTACGTATTATAACTTTTAATTTTATCATCCTTATATATATTTCCATACACCTTTCTTTTGAGACCTTATCATTGGCTTTTAGCACATTCAACCACGAATCTTTTTTCACTTTTAATCGCTTGCATATCCTCTTCATTGCACCACTTGCCATTAACATTCTTACTTTCTACTTTAGCACATCCACATACTTCTCTTGCACTACTATCAAAGGCTTCCATCATTTACGTCTAGATTTGTTCAGATTCATCCTGCTCGCATTCAACTGATTTATTTGCAAGTGCACTCCCATGCTTTCCTTATAACCCTGTTCATTTAACTTCCTATTCTTAATTCTCCCAACTTCCTTCCTTATTTCTTTCCTCTCCATCCATGCCCCACCTACTTAATCTTACATAAAACAACATAATGATCTCATATTCCTATCTCCAACCTCCTCACCAACACAACATCAATCATACTTTTCACTTCGGTACCATCTCTACCTACCCCAACTCTCTTATACCTATGAATACTCTTGTGACCGAATAATGTATTAGATACATACCGCTCTCCTCACAGAAATCATTCACCTTCCTACCATTTTCATTTTATCGAGCAACCCCAATGGCACCAGTTATACCATCCTTTTTTCTCTATCACCTATCCAAACATTTAAGTAGCCAAACATAATTAATCTGAGGCCCAACTCACTCCACCGAAAACATCATTCAGATTATCCTAGAAAACCACACTCTCCACAACATCAACCTCAGATGAACAAAATTTTACAGCACATACCTTACAATCTCAAACTTGAATATAACCATTAGAATTTTAATACCCTCACAAACAAAGTCCTCCATAGGTTTGTGCCACAGGTCACTCATCGGAATCGCAACTCCACCTCTCCCCGTTTTTTTCATCTTAATCCAGCAAGCACACACATTTCACCCAACATCACTCGTCTTCACCCCTTCCTTTCATCTTTGTTTCAGTCACAACAAGCAAATCAAATTTACACTTTCTAAATACATCCATCATCTGTTTCCTCTTCTCTTCACTATTTACTCCCCTAACATTCCATGTACCCATACGATTCATACAATTTTGCTGGAAGATAGAAGGTCGCTTACAGCGATCATGACCAGGACCGAGGCATGCATAAGCATTCCTAGGATATAGTCGTGAATAAGTGGTACCGGGTTCCCAACCCAACTACCACTGTCCTTTAAGTCGTCTCATATGGAACGCAGAACATACAATGT
>JABUQX010031952.1:30000-32500 GCA_015478945.1 Trachelipus rathkii
TATATAGGTATATATATATATATTATTATATATATATATATATTATATATTACTATATATATTTAGTATATATATTATATAGTATAGTATTTACTATATATATTATATATATATATTATTAATATATATAATATCTATATATATATATATAATATATGGAAATATTAGCAATTTTCTTTTAAAAAATTTCCCTAGTATTATATATATTTATATATATATATATCCTTACCTTCGCTCCCCACAAGATCTTTGATTTTGAGGTTTGGTGTAATCCATCTGCTACTGTAGGATAATATCATCAAGAAGTATATGAGGTGATTAAGTAGCAAAGAAACATAGCGGCTGTCGAAAGCATATGACCCCCCCCCATCATCCCCAATACCCTAAATTGAGAGCTCGTCGCAGTCAAAAAAATCAACCCTAGGACACCTTAACAAGACTGCAACTGATCCTCAATGGGTGTGTAGCTTCTACTATCTAGTCAAATGCAGGGTATTCCTCGGCACAACTAGGCCCCAACTATTCAAAACCCCACGCCGGCCAGCCCGACAAAAACCATGCAACTTCGAGCTGCGTAAGGATTATGCATCCACCTTAGCTATTCCTGAGCGGCCCATTCTCTGGATTATAACTTTCCACCTTCGGGCATATTATACTCGATTATACCTACCCAGGGCTATTCTCTCATTCTTGAATCAAGACTCCAGTAGCTATTGTCCTTCTCGACTGTCTCCCAGCCGGTCGATTTCCAGCACACTCACCACTATACATCAGCTTAACCAACAGACTATCATCCCTCCTTTCCACATGACCAAACCATCTCAATGTACTCCCGTTTATTCTCTCATTTACGCCTTTCTTAACACCATACAATTCTCTAAAACATTCATTCCTGATTTTATCAGTATTTCTGCACACCTAACACGCCCTAAGATTATCATCTGAACAGACTGCACCTTAGATCTATACCTCTTATTCCATGAGATAGTTTTATTACTATATATATATATATATTATATATATATATTATATATATAGCCTATATATATATAATATATAATATATTATATTATATATATATATAATATATAATATATTAATGTTATATATATTATATATATATAAATATATATAATATTACTTAATATAATATATATATATAACTATTAATAATTCTATATTATATATATATGTATATATATATATATATATATAATATATAATATAATATTATTTATATATATATATATATATATATATATATATATTATATAATATATATTATATATATATATATACGCCGGTGACAACAAACCCTCGTGCAAAACCCTAGCACACTCAGGACTTTACATTCACCATGTATTTAATTGAATCACCCACCTTCCGACCATTCGCAACTTACCTATACATTTTGCATCATCCTTTCCCTTTTCATCCAACATATAGATTAAATTTTTAATTCCAGATATTTGTTCTAATTGTTCACTATCCAACATGATTTCACACTCCTGACTCTCATTACTCACTGCCATCACCTTACTCTTATATAAATTTGAATTCAATACCCACCTTTTACACACTTTCTTCAGATTCGTTACACGAAATCAAATCGCCAGCTTTGCAATAAGCAGGGTACCCTCCACTCTCTTCTATTTTCCATCAGTCTAACACTTTCCTCTAAGACCCCTACTTCTAATTCTTTCATCACTCCGTCCATATACAAACTAAACACCCAAGGAGACATAACACATCCCTGCCTCACTCTGCTATTAATATTAAATCATTCGCTTTTAGCTTCATTTATTCTTACATACACTTCACTATCGACATACATACTTTTGATTCCATTCAGAAGCCTACCACCAACACCATATATCGCTATCAGAGCTTCCCTTTTAATCTTGTCATACGTTTGCTGCAAGTTTATAAAATCAAAATACAATTTATTCTTCTTCTCTCTCATTTTCCCAATCATTTGTTTCAATGTGAAAATTTGATCTAGATAACCTCTACCACTTCTAAATGCACTTGGTTCTTCGGCAATTAGTCCTTCAGTCATTCGTGCTCTTTCAACCAAAATACCAGCATATATCTTCCCTGCAACACTCAATAAAATAATTCCCCTATAGTTCCTACAGTTCCCCTTATCTCCATTACCCTTATATAAATTTTCTATTACTGTTCCCCTAAAATCTTTTAGAACTATACTTTCCATAAACACTTTGTTGCACAACTTTCCATATCCCGTTAACCACAATCTCGCCTCCATTCTTGATAATTTCACCAATAATTCCATCTATACTTGCTCATTTACCATTCAACTTTCTCACTCTCCTTACTAATTACCTTATCCCCAAAATATCTATTTCTTCTTACACTGATTAACCACACACACATTCACTATCACCTCTTCATTACGGACAATGTTATGCAGACCGACCATATTCATGAGTCTATGAATATTCCCCTTAATCTCTTAATTACCCTTTCGTACTTTCCG
>JABUQX010031953.1:0-15000 GCA_015478945.1 Trachelipus rathkii
TTGTGCACCTTACCTTATGAGTGTAGTATAATAAAATAATGCTTTATAATAAAAAGGGCAAACTCAGACTATTTTAACAGATTTCGGGACTTTCGCAAATCAATCGCTGTTATAATATATACTTTAATAAAACTCTGTTTATACACAGATATACATCTCTTTATCGGAGCACAATTAAGAAGATATGTGATATAATATAAACGACACTCATACCACCCATCACACAACTATATTATAACTCACACATCATACATATATATCTATACTTAACACATAATATATATATAATTACTTTAATTTCTATTTATTTCTAAATTCACCCAACCACATTCATATATATTATATGCTATATATATCTAGGAATAATTATATATTAATATGTGAATTTTAAATTCATATTATATCAATATTATATAATACTATATAATACTCTAGAGGCGTAATACTAGGGGGCCAGGGGTCAGGCCTACAGGGGGGCCAAGGGTCCAATGGGCCACCCCCCATAAAAAATTTACCTACTGAGACAATATTATTAAGGATATCCACTATTATAAAATAGTAATTAGCAGAGAGAGGGTTAAAACATATATATATAATTTTTTCTACATCTCGAGATTAAAGCCAAATTATAGTTAAAACTAAATTTGAATACATCAGAGAAAATGCAACATTAGATCATTTAGGTCAGCTAAGATTTTAATTCTTCAGTAAGAATGTGACATAATCGCGTCATCCAGAGCTGGGGTAATTGAAATTTGAACGCTGTATAACTAAGAATTTAACGAATTTCCCAAAAATACAGATTATGCCGTACTTCACCCGGGGACCCAACGAAACGTATAAATTATCTGATATAAATCCATTTATTTAATACTCATGTTTTGAATGATTTAATAATAATCAGCTACATAAGAATAAGAGAGGTTTTAAAATCATTATATCCAATAAAGAATGATTATTTCTATCCTTGCATAATATAATTTGTTATCAATATCACCTGATAATAGGTGTAAATGGGCCATATGATAACAGTAATAAAATAAATTGTAGTGTAAACATTTTATGCAAAGGAAGACCGTTTGAAAGCTCCTAATTATGAATAGATTTAGTAAGAATCAATAATGGGATTAATATGAGGAATTTACTATGAAAAAATGGGCATCACAGCAGCAGATTGATTCAAAAAACTAAGACAATAGAACGAAATAGTTCTTGAGTTCGTCAGACTCAACAGATTCCTAAAATATTTATTAATATCTTGCATTCGACTAAAATACGTTATAGGGCAATTTTACCCGTCGATCTACTGGCTTATCAAGTTAAGCAAAGACGCTATTTTTACAAAACATTTAAGATCTATTGTCTGTATAGGAAGATACTTAACATTGTATAGAATATTGACATCTCTTGGGACGAATGACTGAGGGCTTAGACTTAACCTGGGCATGTGAGCCAGTCCTGCGGGTTATCTATTACACATTCGGACCATACTTTGAACATCAGACAAAATAAGAAGCAATGTCATACCGTCGAATGGTGGGCGTACAGCTCTCATCGTGGCCGCGGCGCGCGTAATCATAAATTAACAATCCATTAAGCGGTAAAGATTAATCTCTGTTGTGGATTAAAGTGTTATGTTATCACCGATCTCAGCTCCATATTTTTACCTCTGAGAGAGTTCGTGATATTAATGGTTCCCTTTCACCACTTTATGCATATAGTATTTATACTTAATATATTATATACCTGTCATATATATTAAGTACTATAATATATATAATATATATATACTATACTATATATACTACTAAGGACACATCTATAAATATAGTATAATATATATATATATATATAATATCTATCATAGTATAATATATAATATATATTTACTATATAATATATATTATATATATTATAATATATAATATATATATACTATTCTATTACCTATATATATATATAATATATTTATATATATAATAATACTATATATTATATACTCCTATATATTATTTTATATATATATATATTATCAATATATATATATATATATATTAATCCTATTATCTCTAATATTATATATAATATAATATATTATCTAATATTAAATATTATATAATACTATTATAATTATTTATGAAGCATATTATATATATATATACTTAAGTTATATTAATAATTATATAATATATTCTAGTATATCATGTAAACTATTATTAACTATATATAAATTCATATATATATAATACTCTAATATATATATTCTACTACTATAATCTTGTTATACTTTCTTTATATAAGTATATGTATATATATTATGCGTGTATAATATATTATATATATATTTTAACATTATTTATAATTAATATATAATCAACTATTATTATCGATTATATATATACAGTGTGGACGTATACTAGTGATATCTCTTATAGTCATAATATACTTAGTACTGGTACTATGATGAGTATATATTTAATATATATGATATCATATATATATATAGACTAATCATATCTATATAATATATAATATAAACTACCCATACTTACTATCACTATATCGGAGGAATTAAACTTCCCTACTATGACCACCTAGTACTATACCAGATCAAAAAATGAACTTCTTATAAAGTCACTGTATATACGTATGACAACTATTAAATGAATATATAGTCATAATTACCATTACAGCATGAGTAATACTACATCATGATATTTATTATATATATAATTATATCATATATATATAATATATCATAAGTTAATATATATATATATAATATATATATAATATAATAATATCATTTATTCTAAATATAATATATATATTATATTAATAATATTAATCATTATTAATATAACTTTGAATTTCAATCCGCCTGATTATATCTACTTATTAAATGATATATCTACGGTAGCATAATACCCACCATTACCACTACATATAACACTAATTACATTTTCTACTTTTTACTATTACGTATACCCATTAACATATAATGATTTATGCACCAAGCATATATGCATTTTGGTTGATGGTGTTCATTATTGAGTACCATCCTTAGGAGAGGATCGGGGATCGGATATCCGCCGAGACCTTCGGATTGGATTCGGCTTCCTAACCTATCTTTTGACCTGGACATTTATACCGGCATTTCAGAGGTCTTTAATGCGGAGAATCGATTCTAGCGCTTCTCTCCTTCAATATACTTAAAAATTTTGTGACTACCCGAGAATACTAATAGGACTAACAAGTGAGGAATTTACAAGAATACATAGTCGAATGAGGCTGTCTGGACTTCAGTGGCGACTTATCCTGAAGGACGTTAACCCAGAGCAAACTTTCGCGTATACACGCAGTTGTAATCTAACTATGCAACGGGGAACCCACCATTTTTCATTTTATTAATTTTTTCAATGTTCGACCCCGATTCCCAAGTCCAGATTAAATCTCGTCCTTCAAAATCACCTCATTCACTCAGCCCTAACTTTTAATTATTAATCAAATATATAAATTCGAAATTAATAATATTTTACTAATTAAATAAATTTTTATTTCAAATACAGAAATTAAACAATTTAAACATATTTAATAACATAGATACAATAGTTTTAAATTATATAGTTCAATTTTAATATGCCGATATAAATTCAATTTTAAATATAAAGCCAATAAAATTATATAAAACAAGGAGTTAATTTCCCTGTAGTCTGAAATGGGAGGCTACTAAATACTGCCACACACTATTCTGGGGTATTTCGTGTTTGTGTTCTTTGAGCATAGAATATAATTTTGTGCCTTTTTTGTTATTCATATGTTTCTCTGACAATAAATAGGTTTATATAAAATACCAAGAGCTGGTACCTCTTTTACCTTAAAAAAAATGGTACATATTATCTTTTATTTTCAAAATTCAAATACCGATAATATAAAGATATTGGTAATAGTAGTACCCGTAGAAATAAAGATTCAATTACAAATAATTATCATATTCATATATCAATATTTGATAATCCCTTTACAAATATAATAATATAATAATGTAATTATCATTATAATTATATATAATTAATTAATGAATAATCAATTATATATATAATAAATAAATAATTTAAATATCTAATGATTAATAATATAATAAATAATAATAATAAATAATATATAATATTCATATCAATAATAATAATATAATATATTAAATTATAATAATAATAACTAATTTATAAATACAATATTATTATAATAACATTATCCATTTTAAGTAAACTCTCCTGTATATATAACTCTCAACATAATAATAATAATACATAATCAATTATAGTATTAATAATAATTGGGTAGAGAAGACATTTAATAATAATCCATATATTAATTACTTCATGGAAACCTCATTAAGAGGATAATAACTCACCACTCCTATCCAATCCTCGCACACCTAATCCAATATATATATAACATACATCCCACTGATAATTATGGAACATACATTATACTTCAATATAACAATTACAGGAGGGATAGTAATATCAGTAGGGCACTTAGGACTATACGGGACCTGACATAGAAGACCCATAATATGGACCGAGCTACATTATAATCATAATATATTAATATACTCGAGAGAATGAGCGATCCATGTATATTAATAATCCAAGAGATTAACATAATAATATACTCATCACAGGAATCTAGATCCTCATTAATACCCGCAGTAATAATAACCCGAGCCGAGATAATTCCATTCCCACCTGATCCAATTCCTTGATTTTCCTATATAACTAAAATTTTAGTCGTGCAATTCTTCAATACAGGTCAGCATTTTCGATTTCTTCAGTTGGTTCACAGCACGTGCATGCCGAGTGCTCATGTGAGAGGCCGTAACCCTTCTGAGCATCAATTCATATTAGTTTATTTTTTAGTCTCTGCACATATTGTGTTTGTTAACAATCATGCCTTTTCCACCTCTACCACTATTGTTATTTCTTATTTTTTTTATTTTTTTTTTTTTTTCACATTTACTCATTTTAAAGCATACATAAACACAGTTCGTCCAGAAGCATAACACGAGAGCAACGAATTGAAACGACTGTTACTTTTAACATAAATCATGCTTTTGCTCAACTACCAATAATGAAAAACTATAATCCCGTGCCTATGATATACTTACACATGTACCATCAGCAGCTCACTATCATCCATTGAGAATACTCATGACTACTTAGTATTTGTTAAATATTGCCACTGACTAAACTGCCCCAAGGTGCCTAAAATCACCTCTAGCGTTCACCACTACTCACTTGAATCTATTCATTGCACTGAGACTAGCGTCCCTGCCTTCCTGGTTCTACCCCCTTACAATGGAATCTACTCCCGTCTAACTAACTATACGCACATCTACTTCACTCACATTTCGACAGTCATCTACTCACTTACTTTCACTATATTGTAAATCAATATAATTATACTCAATACACTTAGAGTCCTCTTTCTCATATACATTACAGTAATTCAATAATGAATACATCATAGTAACATACATTACAATACATCTTCTTACATTTCATATCTAGTTATCAATAATGATATACAATAATAAATATTTTATCAAAATTAATTATTTGATCCCTTTTATTAATAATTATAAGCATACCACGTATCTTATTCCTTATCGAGTAACTAATCATATAATCATCAACTAATTTATTTATACACATACAATATATTAATACACATATCATAATACCAGTACAAGTGACATCAATAACATCACACACTAATTGAGAGTCGAATGTATAATTCTATATCAATAAATAATTCAACTACGTGACATGTCCGAGCCTTAACTTTAATAATTACAGAATAGAGAGATACCCGATAATATAGTGAAGTATACTACAATTGGAGACTCCATATATGAGAGTAACTTAATATCATATTACATACAATACATAATTCAATAATTACATTACATCTCAATAATAATAATAATATAATAATAATCAATAATAATAATAAATAATAAATACGGATATGGAAAATTTAAATTATCACTAATGGTATCATATGGTTTTTTACTTCTAATTTGTCCTCTTACGTTCCCATGACTGGCCAGAGCCTTCGAAGCTTTCATAACAAATACACTTGTGAAAGATTATTTATTGTCATTAGCAAATGAATTTTTAAGAGCTCTATCGCTACAATATCTAATACGATTAAAATACTCTTCAGATAATAATCATAAAATTGTTCTTATTTTTTTTCTATTACTCTATTATATTGTCTTCTCTCATTCTCCTATTCTCTAGTATTGGCATTATCTTCATATTTCGTTGCATAGTCCTGCCTTACATCATCCATCCTATCTCACACCCTACATGACCCCCCACAACGACACTTACACCCCCTTTTGGGCCCCTAGCCACACACTCCCTTCCAATTGAATTGCACCCTGACTACAGTCTACCACCTTAAATTCTACGATTACTTTCTTTCCCCTACCCCTACATCAAGGACTCACAGCTCTCAGCTACACACTACACTTTGTACTTGACTACGCACTCACTTGTTTCCTCAAGTCTCGGCTACGCCGCTTTCTCTATTGTCTCTTCAGGCCTTGCTCTGCACCTGCCCTCCCCGTCACCATTGGTTCTTTACCCCAACTTCCATTCCACACTCATTTGCTAACATCGCCACTTAGACGCATTGCCCTTGTACAACTTTATGGATATAATACTATCATCTCATCTACCTCCTCATTTACTTCATATCTATTCATATCTCATTCTCTTACTTCTCTATCTACTCGATTATGTATCTCTCCTATCCTATTATCCGAGGAGAGCTCCGACCGATCAGGCGCGGCAGCAGAGGGCGAGAGAGAGGCAGCACGAACAGTAGTAAAGTTAAACTAGCAAATCGCCACCTGCTACTCTATTACTATATATATTTATATATAATATTATATCTATATATTATATTAGTATATATATTATATATATAATATAATACTTATATAATATATATATATAGTATTATATCTCACATAAAATAATATATATTATAATAAAATATAAATAAATAATATTTTAGATAGTTTACTGTATCTCATATATTGTATAGTATGAGAAAATACCAATTTATAACTAATTATTATATTATATCATATATATATATAGATAATATATATAATATATATATTATAAATATTATATATATATATATATATATAAGATACTAATATTATATATATAACTTTATATACCGTATAATAATATGCATTAAAGAAATCAGATCTTAGAGAAGTGGCAAAGCCTTAGTGAGATACATATATCCTGTAGCCATATATATAATATATATATATATTATAAATTTAATTTATACTATATATATTATATATTTATATATCATATATATAATATGTAAGTATATTATATATATAAATTATATATATATATATAATTATATATATTAATTATTATAATTATATATATATATATAAAATATATATATTAATATAATATTATATATATATATATAAATATATAATATATATTATATATATAATATAGTATATAATGATTTTATGAGTGTCTTGCTAATATACTATTTATATAATATATAATATATATATATAATACTATATATATATAATTATAAATAAATAAATAATATAATATATATATATATATAATAACTAGTATAAATATTATATATATAATATAAAACCTTATATAATAAAATATATATAATACTATTAGTATATAATAATACATATTAGTATAGCTTATATATTAAAAGATGAGTATATTATATAATATATATAATGTCACAATAAGTCCAATCCGAATCCGAGATTCGGATTCGAATCCGGATTCTGAGCTCTTGAATCCGGATTCGGATCGGATTCGAATCAAAAATGCTGTGCTGGATTCGGATTCCGGAATTCGGGATGTCGAACATTTCCACACATGGGATTCGAATTCGGATTCGAATCCGAAGGTGCCGGATCGGATTCGGATTTTTACACATACACATACGGATTCGGATTCGGAAGCCACTTGCATTGCCTTAGCATGTGTAATTCCGAGTCTACTTTTTTTGTTTCCTATAAGATGTCAAAAAAATCATTAAAAATAATAAAAAAAAAACGCAAACTTAGAATAAATTTGCATCACCATGTAGGAGCCAATCACAGGAGTGCTGTAAGAGCCAATCAAGATGCATATTTCTATATATATTATTATATTATTATTTATTATAGTATTATATTATTATTATATATTATTATTATTATAATATTATTATTATTATTATTATTATTATTATTATTATTGGCTAATCGTAACGCCATAGGCGAAATAGAGTTACTCCTGAAACATTGGAAAAACTAATAATTTATAGAGAATATGTTAAAAAATTAATTTTAATTTTTGAATAGGATGTTATGTTAATTATGAAAGATAAATATTTCATATTTGGTTAATTAACTTTTTAAAAATTTATATAAAGGCAAGCTAGAATTTAAAATTCATTTTCATAGTAGTAAAATTAAACTTGTGGAACTTCTCAAACAAATTTTTTTTTTTCTTCCTTACACTCGGATATGTAATTCTGTATAAGCAAAAGGTGCTTGTTAACAGTTATGACAAAATCCAAAAGCCTCCATCACGCAAGTACAGTTTTTTTTCTTGTAGACAGACTCCTTCATTTATACATAGGGTTTACATAGAATTGTAACAGTGTCGCCTTGATATTATAGCAAGCGACACGACTAAAGGATTTTTTTTGTCGTTTCCCGCTCTTGTAGGCATACTGCTTGGTGTGTCCTGATGAAGAAGACCAGCACTATTCAAGCAAGGCATACTTTCATTCCATCGCCCACTGAAACGCTTTCAAAACATGGAGACTCTAGATCTAGTGGTGAAAAAAAAGCACATCTAGTTTACGTTGGGCAACTAAATAAATTATCTTTATGAGGTGTGTGTGGGATCCCACGCTTGTATATATCTGATTTAAACTCTTATGTGAGAGTATAATTGAAAGGTACCTTACTAAAAAGAAAGAAAAGTAAAAAAACCATAATAGATAGAGAAGTGTTTTGGTTTAAAAACATGTCATTTTGTTAATTACTGCTGTTACTGTTACACCTGAATATCTACATCACTAACATTCCTCATCCATCTTAACGATCACTCCTTCTACAATCTTATCTTCATCGTCAGTTTTCAAAAGCCTCCCCTCATTTTCTCTTCCCAAAAAATCGAACTGAGCACCCTGAAATTTCGCATCAATCCTCGCGGCCGGTCTCCACTCTCGCCCTTCTTGTCCTCCTGACAGTTTCCTTCTTGTAATCTCTCCCTCATCTTCTCGGTACAGAATTTCGTCGCTTTGTCTTCAATTTTCTGCGTCGGCGTGTCATCTGTCTTCTCTCTCTTCTTCTTCGCCTCCCTCTTAAGTCTTTGTGAAAATCTCGTTTCTGCAAAGATGTAAGTAAACGCCACATCCCCCTCTTCTTCTCTCTTGCAAAAGAGCCTCCTTTACACTATAACGCTTCCGTCCATCAAAGCCCCTCCAGTTTGCATATGTGCCAATACGGTGGAGTGAAAGGACCAATCCTGCGCGCGAAATTCACAAGTGGTTTATGGATTCTGTTTTTTGCGGTCCCCAAGTTGAGATCATGTCTCTGAAGTCCCACTTTTGTCGTAACCGTAATGATTACTTTTCTGGCGCGCGCCATTTTCTCCGAGGAAGCCCATGCAATTTTTGTCGTTATCACCCCTGTCCCATGCCCTAGTTACAGTCCAATGATCTTTTCAACGGTCCCAAGATGTGCCATTTAAAGATTTGTGTCACTCAACTAAACTAGGTAAGTCTAGAACTTCACAATAAGCTATCTGTATCGATTTCCTTTGTATATTGTAAACATCTATTGCACAGCACATCGATCTCTACAAAACAAGACCCCCATCCTCGTCACTCTCCGGCACATGTCATCTCTCTCCTCTCTCTCTCATCTCTCTCTTCTGTCTCAGTCTCTCTGATCCGCTCTCTCTCTCTCTGTCTTCTCTCTCTCTCATTCCTTCTCCTTCTCTCGTTCTATTTCATACATCCTCTCTCTCTCTCTCTCTCTCTTCTCTCACCACAACACACAAACCCCATAATAATAACTACTATTCTATATAATATATATATATATATATATCATATATCATATGTATATATACTACTATATATATATATCATCTATAATATAATATATATATATATATAATACTCATCTATAATACGCGCATATTTGTAGATTGTGATCAGTAACTTGGCGAGGTTTTTTCTATGCGAGTACGTTGAGCCCAGATCGGCCCGACTGGCGATTATCACTTTTGAGTCCGAACTCTCTCTCTCTCTCTCGTCTCTCCTGTCGATATATATGCTATCTTATGTATATATATATGATATACTATTTTCATATATCTATAAATAATTTATAGCTAATTATATAAGATATAACTATACTATATATATATATACTTATATAAGTATAGTATTAATACCCTATATGAACTGATATTAAGTATCATCATCATACTTTACAATCTACTCACTTTTCACTTTCAAGTTTTCTAAGGTCATTTTCTTCTTATTTTGTTTTAGGTTAGGAGTGGTAGCCTTAAGTTAAGTTAAGTTCTTAAGTTAGGTTAGGTAGTGTACGCGTAAGTATAACCTAACGCTAACTTACCTTAAAACCTTCGTCCAAGACTTTACAGAATATTTTCAATAAACCAAGTTTACAGGGTGTGGCAAAGGTGGATAAGAAAGGCAAACTGGCGCGGAATTCACAAGTCGTTTTATGCGATACATGTTTTATGGTAAGAGATTGAAATCATCGTCCTTGAGGCCACTTCTTTCCCAAATGTAGTGATTTTTCCTGTCGCGGCTGTACCATTTGCAGAGGAAGCAGCAGAATTTTGTGCATCCCAGTTCCATGCCTGTAAATAATCCAATGACCTTCAGGTCCCCACAAATGTGCCATTTTAATGTTGTGTAGCTCACTACGGTTAGCGATAGTAACCCAATAACTTGTACCTTCCCTGATGTTTTTGTAGAAAATGCTAACATGGCAATCCAGACGCAAAAACACATACTATATGGCACACAGCTGCCTTGAGACTATTTAGAGGAAATCAATAAACAGGCGCAACTCTGCAGATTTATGCTCATGTCCCAATCTGTCCTCAAAAGACATTGGACGATCACAGCAATATACAATTTCACATCTTTCTCGCGCAAAATCAAGATCTGCGAAAACTGTCTTCTGTCTGCCTCTAAACCATGCAACTAATTGTTTAGACTTTCTCTAATAGATCTTCCCAGCCCTGATCTTAGAGAGCCAACAATTCTAGTCTGTTTGTGAGACGCTTTAGATCTTGTACAATTAATCGTTAAGCCTCCTCCCGTGTGACATTTCATGATGTGCGACATGTCATATGGATCGTTGATGGTTCAAGCTCGGGATCTTGCATACCTTCGTTGCTCATGATCGGAGGGTCGATCCTCTGAGTCAAGCAGCTAAATCATTCGGGGGTGTAAGACAGGAAGATCATCTAAATGAGGAACTGAACACAATCTGCGGTGTGTAGGTTGCGATACTGGATACAATTGTTTTGGTATTTTGCAAGAGATCCCTGCATTTCTCAATCGAAGTAACTATCCGGTATAGACGCTGATTATTTGTCGGTTCAACCGCAAATCATAAGGTACGGTCAAATTTCATTACGGTTACGTGTTTCGTCCTTTAACCAGTTCTTCAGATTCCTGACGTGATGTGCAGTATTCATATGGAGCCCAGAACTTATCCTGGTCCCCAAATTTACATCCAAGTACTAACTTATTAAGTTTTATTTCAACAACTAATGGTGACAATTACCTGTAATGCCTTTTAAATGTAAGTTCTCCAAACACACATAACAAAATAGGTTAATGCTATTTTTACACTGACGTGCATTAAATTAATTATACTTAGCGTTAACTTTTTGTTATAAAAATTTTTCTATTAATATGTTATAGATTTTTTAATTATTTCGAATATAAACCTGAAAATAGAATATAATATATACTAATATATTATAATATATTAATTACTATATATATAATATACTCTATATATATATATATAACTATATATATATATTATACTTCACTACTACTAGTATACTATATACATAACCTTCCACTTTGAAAACTAATATATACATTATATTATATATAGTATAATTACATAATATCACTAATATCAAACCACTTAACACCAATACCAAAAAGTTACGCTGGAGGAAACTACCTGCCTAACCAAAGAAAATGGGAATCCTGGCTGTTCGTTGCCAAATTTCGCGCAATCTCCCGCCAATTTGATACGTGGTAGACAAAGAATAAGCACAGATCTGTTCTTTTCACGCAAGAATATACAAGAAACACATATTTTCATGTGAAGAGCATTTTTCATGTTGTACAGTGTAATTGCTTTAGCAAAACGAAGGCTCTCTTTAAGCGACCAGTTTTTACTGCAGTGGTATCTAAACACATTGCCTGAATTTTACTAACTATCCCCCACTGTTCAACTGCTGAAAATATTAGCTATTTCCTGAGAAATTCCCATACTGTTTTCAAGCTTAGGAACTCCAAGCAACTGTTCTTCATCCCCGCAACTAATTAAAATGCTACTCTCTCTACATTTTCCTTGCTCAAAATATCTGGAAGCAATTTCCTATCCCAGAACATAACAACTTCCTCTAAATCGGAAATCTTGAATCTAAATTAAATACACTAAGTTCTTCGCTTTCTGAATACCTGTCTGCGGAGTCGTAAAATACTTCTACTTACAATTAAATTCAGTGGGGTATGATCAAACGCCTCTGCAATAACTGATATTATTCGAACTACGGTTCTATAAGAAATACTACTCCTATCTAATAAATAAAGACAAACTTTCAGTAATGATCTCTTCACTTCCTCGAGATTATTTACTCTTCTTTATTTCTAGCCTTACTCCCTCTGTGTCTAGAAAATTATACTCCAACTCCATATCTTCTTGCTTCGTCTCCTCTTCCTCTGATATGCTGCTTAGTGAAGATTCCAGTTCTACATATTTATCCTCAAATCTTTCTAAAAATAAAACGAATAGAACAAAGTAAACCATTAGACACTCACAGTTACTGCAGATAATGGTGTCAAGTAAACTAATCTGAACAGAAAAAATAAATAAATTGTAATAAATGAAAGTTTTAGTTAATGTCAAACTATGTACCAACGTAGTGCTAAATAACATGAAAAAAAGAAAAATTGGAGGGAAAACTCTAAAACTCACCCACATTTTCTCTTGATTTTGCCAATCTTGCCATATCGGCAGTTCGTCTCTCTTCTCTTCGTTGTTCTGCTTTAACCAATTTCAAGTCAACGCCTTCCATGCAGCAAGGACGTCCCTTTTCTCTCGGGTGTAACAAAAACTGCTTGTCCTCTTCAGTAGTGTTTTCCAGTGTATCCTGATGAGCAATGTCAAATAAGGCATCAAGAGTTGACTTCAAAGCTTCTTTCTTTTGAATTTGAGCTATGCTTGCAGATCTAGTAGCGTTTTTTGAGGCTTTCCCCAATCTCTATACAGTTTTTCAAGCTTGAAACAATCTTTAAAGTGTCCTGGTAACTTACTTCCAAAACACTTAGACTTCTGTATTGTCAGTTTGCAGCTTCTTGGTAATTATTTTCCTTGGCGCACTAATTATAAAATAAACTGCATAAAATTTGACAATTAGATGACAACTTACTGCCAGTGTTTGATGAGACATGTGGGTAACTAAAAAAAAAAACTTTGTCCTTTTGCCTTCAACTCATGCTCGTTGATGCTGTAGTAGACGAAGGTGAGAGTGAAACTTGAAGACAACAACATAGGGATGGCCAAAAAATATCGATATATCGAAATATCGATATTTTCGGCTCGAAATATCGATATTTTGGGGCGATATTTTCCTAGTCGATATATCGATATTTCGATATTTTTTCTTAATATCGAAAGCCGATATTCTTTTCAAAAAAAAAAAATTTTTTAAGTCCGGAAAAAAATAAAATCTTATCCCCCTCCGACACCTGAAGTGATGAAACTCTTTCCCCCATATTTCGTTCTTCCTTCGTCCCCCAATGTGTATAAATAAACCGAAAAATTGGGTTTTAGATTTTTCGTCTTTTCGGGAAAAAAAATAGGCACATACCACATAATCACTATTGAGTTAATTAATGATCAAGTGGATATTGCGAGCCAATAAAATTTTGGAATGATAGTAAAAATGCTTTCTTGTATGTTTTTATTAGCAATGAATATCTTACTGTAAATGCGACGTCAGCTCGTCAGAAACGAACAGTATATTTAAACAATGTTTGCTCATTGAAAGGAATAGATGACTTCGTGCATATCAATCAGTTTTAGTCTTTTTAGGTGCTTTAATGATAAGTATTGGGCTTTGTATATATATATAATATTATTATATATTATAATAATATATATATATACTTATATATATATATATATTATATATATTAATATAATATTTATTATATATATATATATATAGTTAATTAAAGATAAATAACTTGAGTTTCATTGAATAAAGAAAAGGAATTAAAAATAGCTATCATAGTTTTATTTTCCTTTTTTTCATGAAATATTTTTATAATTTATTTATTTATTCTAAGACTGTTTAAGACTTTGCAGTCCACTCGAGACCAGCCTGATCCTGAATTTACGTGTAGCTCTGTGGAGTGTGTTCAGTGTCAGTGTGGAGGAAGATAATTGCAGAAATTTAATACCGGAACAGGACTCCTGTGAGTTGTTTTACAGTTAACATACCGAGTACCGACTGGTCTAATCAAAATCTTACTGGCGATTTAAGAATTGTTTCGCTTGAATATGTAAATTAACTAAATTAACGATTTTATATATATTACTAAAAGTTT
>JABUQX010031953.1:17500-20000 GCA_015478945.1 Trachelipus rathkii
ATCCATTATAACTTTGAAAAAAGAATTTAAAAAATAGTAAGAGCAGGGGTGATTTAGATTAAATATCACATTTTATATGAAAATATTTTATAAATTATAAGTAGGTTCAAAATAGACTTTAATTGCAGATATTTCTTCCTCTTTTATGAGATAAATGCTAATACAGTATTGTTCTTATCTGAAAATGTGTAAAGCCGACATAGTTTCTACTTATTTATTTATTCATAATGCTTACTGAAATCTATTCTAATCAGGCGAACTTGTCTATGATTTTTTAAAGGTCTACTGATATAATAACAGCTATATAAATGTTTATTAATTCAATATATTCTCTTTTATACCATCATAATATATATATATATATATATATATATTATATATATTATATATATATTATAATATAATATATATATATATATAATATATATATATATTATTATATATTAATATATATATTATTTTTTACGGTGTCACAGCACTCACGGGCTGCACTACTAAAGGATGGGTGTTTGCACACATCCAATTTCACCTCTAGGCAAATTCGCAGATGAGCACTAGACGCAGGCTTTAAAGTTGATAAAGATTAAATTCAGTAGGAAACTGAAAATGGAAGAGACTTTCACAGAACAGAGGTGGCAGGAAAGAAAGCCCGGAGTTACCAATATCTAACAAAATTCGTGCGCAGACACAGTACCCTTGTGCTAGCGAGGGCCGTCCGTAAAGGTGGTGGTCGCGAGTGGAAGTTCCCTCGAGCTTGCCGCTGCGGTTCCTATAGAAAGAAATAAAGCACCAACATTGCTTTGACTCGACCTTGTCCAAAAGCCGGGTGAAACCAGACCCCCCCCCCAGATATGAGAACAGTACTCCATACAAGGGCGGATGAGATTCTTGCATAGCTGGGGTAGTTGAGAAGAGGAAAAAAAGTCTCGCAGTCTAAACAGAACTCCCATTTTCTTTGAGGCCACCCTAGCAACCATTGTGATGCGAGGTTTCCAAGACTTTTTTTTGTTTAGTTAAGGCCAAGGATGTTTATATTGTAACTGGAAGACGAAGAACCCGTTCGAAGAGATAGGAAACGTTAGAAAAGTCTTAGAAAGAGATTTGTAGAAGTTGGGTTTAAAAAGAATTGAATTTGATAAGGTTGAGACGACCCACCTGGAAATTCTATCCAGATCAGCGAGAATAGAATCGGAAAGATAAAAAAGAGAGGCAAGTCTAGAAGTAAAAGAGAGGAGCAAAATTAAAATTAGTTTGAAGAATGAGGGACGAGTTCATCAGCTATGAGTTGATGAAAGTTAAGTGTGCCAGGTGAGAAGATCATCTGATGAAATTAGGAATAAAGTAGGAGATAAAAAAACAGAACCATGAGGAACACCAAATAATTGAACAGACAGAAAGAAGAGTGCTCCATCAACAGCAGCCGTATTGAGCGCGATTGCAGAAAGCTAGACATGATTAAGCAAACAAGGAGGAAACAAAGCGAGGGAGTTGGAGAGCAATGACGCGTGACATAATTGGACAAAGGCTTAGATATGTCAAGTTCAACCACGCAAGTCTCCCCGTAGTCCCTAAGAGCGGAAAACCATATATTGGTTATAGTAGTATATCTCAGTAGCCTAGAGCGCCGAAGCCGTACTGACGATCGGAAAGAAGGAAATGAGATTCAAAAAAAAAAAATTTAGGGTAAAAAAAAAGAAAAAAGGGGGGGGGGGGGGAGAAGGGTTTCCCAAGAAAAAAACCCACCAAAGATTTTAAAAATTTAAAAACAGTTGAAAGAAAGTGAGAGCTATAGGGAAATAGTTAGAAGGATCAGCGGCTTCTTTTTTCGGAATAGGTTGAACATTTGCGTGCTTCTAACACTGAGGGAAAGTGCTAGTATTGAGGCATAGGGAATATAGTTGAACGAGGGGCGGGGTCAGCACGTAATCACACTCCTTTAAAACTCGGGGAGGAACTCCATCTCAGGAGCCCATGCACCCGATCAAATGTAATCACAGGCAAAGTCATAGGACACCTGAGAGGAGAAGAAGGAGCAAGAGGATGCAAGGAATGTCAGTTGATTTAGAGGAAAATAGGAGGACGAAGAGATTGGCCTTTTAAGTTGGCAAGATGCAAGAAAGATTTGTCAGTAGGAGAGCCAAGGAGGTTATATATATAATATATATATATATATAATATATAATATAATATATATATATATTTATATATTATATATATTTATTATATATATATATATAATATATATATATAATTGAATATATATATATATATATATATAATATATATATATATATATATATATATATATATATATATATATATATATATATATATATATATATATATATATATATATATATATATATATATATATATATATATATATATCTTTATAAATAATATATATATATTATATATATATAATATATATATATATATATATATTTTTTATATATATATTATAATTATATTATATATAATATATATTTATATATAATAT
>JABUQX010031954.1:0-46618 GCA_015478945.1 Trachelipus rathkii
ACAGGCCACTCACTGTAATAGAGGAATAAGAATAAAAAAGTAGAGTCCAAACTCAGGAGTAATAAACAAAATTTCAGACAAAAGTAAGTTAATAAAAAGCTATTTATCCTGCATGCCGTTAAAATACAAGGCTTAAAGGTAAGATAAAGTGGTTAAACATACATGGGTCTAGATACATATTCATCAGCTGTTTTTATGGATTAAATTACTGCGACTAGGTATGTCATTATATGAAACTCAAGAAGATATATGATATTGCTACCTGTATGGACAACATAATAATAAAAAATATATTTAAATAATCTAGAAATGCTATGAGATTGGAGATGAAATAAGTTATTTTCAATAAAATAATTATGTATGCAACAAATTGCCCTTTAAAATGGAAGAAGTCATCTATCAAGATATAACTGGATTTAGAATTATTGAATCATGTCTTCAATTTTTCAAGAATAAAATTGATATTTAATAGAATGACAGAGTAAATTGTTATAACTAAGAGAAAGTAGTAGAAGGTCATTAAAATTATCCCATTTGCAGTTAAGTATTTATTTGGATGGGCTTTACAAGGTTCGACACCAGATGGTATGCCAGCTAGGTGAGTTAAGAGTCATAAAACACAAATACAACAAGAAGATGATAATTTGCTTGAAAATATTGCTTAAGAGAGTTTTCTGAAAAGAATCCTGAACAAGTCTGTGACAGTGTAGAAGATTTGAAGTGGAAAAATAAGGTTGAAAATACATTACAAAGAACAATTACAGGTAAATTTCAGGTTGGTTTACCATTTAAAAAAGAAAATCAGCATTTTTCTAATAACAAAAATCAAGCATTAGGGTCTATCTTATTCATTAAAAAGTAATTTTTTAAAAGACAAGAAATTTGGTACAGTTAATGTGATAGCATAAATTGTAAATGTTTAAACTAAATTTTGCAGAAAACGATTGAGAAACATGATATTAAACAATGGAGCAGATCTATAACACACATAGTGTAATCCACAAACAAAGAAAATAATGAAGTAGTATTTATGACTTTACATACAATGGTAATTTTTTAAATAAAGTTTACTACAGGGCTAGATATATTCTCACTAACAAGGGTAAGTCCTTTTAAAGTTCAGAGGAGAAATGCTTTCATAGCATGAATAGGAAGATGTATCAAATACAGGACTTTAAGATAAGATTTATCAGGCTTTCCTATGGTTTTCCCTGATGAAATTTAAATAAACCCAAAGATACTTAGGGTTATAAGTTATATATTGGTAGTGAGTTCACTTCAATTGTAAATTATGTTTGAAGCAAACTACACATGTAATTGAAGCAGAAAATTCAGTTTAGCCAAAGATATCATACTTAGAAATTTCTATGTTAATGATTGTTAAGTCTTGAATATCAAATAAAAAAAGGTGGGCTATAGTCAGTTTATAAAGAATTAAAAAATTTTAAAAAAATAGTGTTTTTAATCTGCATCAAGTAGCTAGTAATCATATTGAAATTTTTAGAATATAGTAAACAAGACATTAAGCAAGTTTTAAAAATAAACTAACTTTGGATAGATTGCCTTACAAAAAGTATAGTTAAGTGGGACCAGAAAAAAGATTTATGAAGCTAGGGGTTAGATAACAAAATAATAGAATAACAAAAAGAAGTATACTCAGTTGCATTTTTCCATATACGATCCACTGGCTTTTAAAAGTGCAAAAAATAATAAAAATAAAGATAATGCTTCAAATATTAGGTCAAGGAAAAACTGCTGGGATAAATGAAATCATAGTATTATAAAAAAAAAGTTACAAAAAGGTGCTAATGTGTTAATGCTAAATGAATTTTCAAGTCCCTAGGCATGATAATTCCAAATTGTCTAAAGTAAAAAAGTGAGAAATTATATTATTGTTTCAGATTGGTTCTCAATGCATATGCAGTCAGTAACATATATAGTATTCCATTGAGAGTAATAATTGAAATATTTATTGTTATTGTGTTTCTAAAACAAGATGATCCATTAAAGTAAAAATTTTGATGTTAACTATATCCAAAATAGACATTGAGTAAAGCCAAATAAATAAATAAATAGCATCCACTTTAAATTTAAATAGATGAATTAGATTAACTGAGGCCAAAGGTATCTTTGGATAGAAGATTGAACTCGTTGGAAAATTATAACAAAAATGAATCAACAGGTTTAAAAGATTTTGTATATAACAGATTTAACTATATCAAGATACAATAGATATAAGCCAATGAATTATGTATTCCCAGGGTAAGCTAAATAATTGGCAGATATAGCAAGTAAAGGAATTTCTGTTAATGATTTGAACAATAAACTATTGAGCACTGGTCCAGAATTTTTGTACAAAAACAAAGCTCATGGCCTGAGCAAAATAAAGAAAATAAATTAGATGATGAAAATGATGAAATTATAAAAAGTAAACCATAAATAAACTCCTTACCACTACAAGAAAGTTCAACAGACAAGCTCATACATTCTGTCTCAGATTGGATTAAATTTTATACAAAAATCAGCCTGCATTTTACGAGTTTGTGAAAATAAGCTTAAAAAAGCCTGGAATAAAGGTGCTATGACAATCACAGAATTTAAAAATGCAGAAAAGGCTATTTACAAATATGTACTAAATAAGGAATTCATGATATAATAACAAAATAAAAAAAAAGCCCTTACCAAAGAGGCAATTTTGGCAAATTCTACATTTATAGATGATTAATGGAATATAGAGAGGTGGGAATGAAATAAAAATTGAATGATGTAACAAATGATTTTAAACATCAATTATCTGCCAATAGTCATGTTCAAGTTAATCATGAGACATACTAGAATAAATGGAATTTAGGAAAAACAAACAGTTTTAAATTAAGAGAAAAGTACTATATAATTGGAGAAGTAGAAGTATTAAGAAGATCCTAAAAGATTGTCATTTATGCAGAAGCTCATACAAGCGTAACTCAGCAGCTGATGGAGATTTGCCGAAAGAAGATTAAAATGTGGATGTAACCATTTACAGTATTGTATAGATGCTTTGGCCTTCTATAGTGAGGTGTGGAGGTGGGAAAGTAAGAGAAAAAAGATATGGATTTAATATTTCATGTTTAAGTAGCAAGTCATACATTTAGAATAGCATAGTGATAAGAACCAATACTGGGGGGGGGGGGGGGGGGGGGGGGGGGGGGGGGGGGGGGGTGATGCTTGTCATCAAATGCTCTAAGAAGATTTATCAGTCGTAGAGGCAATGTGAAATTGATCCGATCAGATAAGGATTGAACTTTGTGAAAGCTAAAAAAGAATTTAAAAGGAGAAGTTTAAAATTTGAATAATAAGCCAAGTAACATATTTTTTGAGCAAAAGTAAATCAGTGGATATTCCAAACACTCAGTATTCTCATAAAAGTGAGGTCAATTTGGAGGACATATTAGAACTGTAGAAATATTTTTTATTACAAGCTTCACGTATTAGAAGCATATAAGGTTGAAAGGATGATAAATGACACTTTGTTCTGTGAGCTAGAATATTATAAATATAGTAGACAATAACAGAATTTCAATTGATTTAAAACTAGAAGCTTTTGACACAAAAATATGACTAACTCTTAAAGGTAATATAACTTTTTCTCCAGGATTATTTCAGAACAAAGATTGCTATTTATATATAAAGATGGAAACAAGTTCAGTATCTTGTTTTTGATTTTTTGGAAAAGATGGATAATAGAATTATGTCTTTATTGCAAAAAAGATAAATGTTAGCAGAAATAAGTAATCACACCAAGTGGAGATTTAGTCTTGTTTAATAGATGAAAACTTAAACACAGTCATAACCATCAAAGACTAAAGTTTACAAAGATGACTCAAACAGAGTGAGAATTGTAGATGTGAAAATAAATAAAGACAAGAATACTTTAAATACAACAATTTTGAAAAAAATTAATCTTGTTGAGAGAAAGTGCAGGATTATAACAAGAAGAAAACAGAATTGTAAACTCTAAGGAAACTAAGAGTAACAAGAAAACTTAAATATTCTTGCAAAGGGGATATGTTATATTTGTATTAAATATAAGAAAAAAAATAATAATAATAAATAAAAAAAAAAAAGGGAAAATTAAAGAAATCATTATATTCATACTATGATGAACATATACTATGGTTAAAAAAAATGCCAAAATATAGATAAGTGTAGAAAAGCAAAAATTGATTGCAAGACAGAAAAAAACTGATGAAATGCAGAATAAAGTGGGAAGTTAAAAGGCTTGCGATTAGATAAAACAAAAGAAAGCCCAATACAAAGAAAAACCTGATAATTAGAAGATACTGCAAGCATATATACCATTGCAAGAAACCAAGCAGGCTGTTAACAACAAAAGCTGTCATTTGCTAAAGTAAACAAAGAAAATAAAGGCAAAGTACAGAATTACTTCATTCAACATGAAGCCAAAAGGAAGAAACACTTAGTAAACATCTATTCAGTTCAAGGACTTATTAATTCACAAAGAGAAACTATTAAGGTGGAAATTTAAGAAACTTGAACTCAATTCTTCAATCACAGTATTATTAATAAGAAGCTTAGAAGAAACTGAGGACAATCAAAGAAACTCTATGCAAGCAAATTAACCAGAAGAACAAAAAAGGATTTTCAGCTAATAGAGCAATCTTCAAGCAACTTTATTGACAGCCCTACAATTTGAGTAACACTTAAGCCACCACCCTAATCTCAGCATTTCTCTGACATCCAAAACATCAGTAATTAGAAGGTAATAGCTATATTTATAGGTATTAATATAGTTGGGGTGAATTCTGTATTAATAATATAATTAAATTATGGTTTTCAAAACCAAAAGCTAAAAGGAAAAACTAGAATAAAAAGTTCCAAAAAATACTGATAATTTTTTATGAACATTTCTATGCTTTATGATAATTTGTTATAACTATTAGTTTTATTTTTTACATTTAGTATTTGTACTTTTATATATTTATTAGTGGTTATATTTTTTATATTTAGAATCTATTCGTTATATTTCCAATATGTAAAAATAAAGAAGAAATGTCGAATGGAGTACTTTCATCACCTGATGTTTCAACAATTATATATCTATATAGTATATAATATATTATATATATATTATATATATATATATATATAATTATATATATATTATATATATATATATATATATTATAAATATAATATATATATATATATTAGTATATATTAGATAATATATATTATAATATATATATTATATATGTATATATATATTATATAATAATAATAATAATAATTTAATATAATTAAAATAATAGAATATTTTTTAAAAATAGTTAAAAGAAAACTTTAATTTAATAAATCAAGCTCTGTATATATTAAAATATTTTTTAAAACATTTAAAATAAATAAAAGAAAATCTTAAGAAAAATAACTAAACGAGATAAAGTTAACGTTTCGGGACTTATATCCTTGTCCTCATCAGAAGTAATTTTTGAAAGTAGCAAAAGTTAAAAAAATATAAAAAAATTATTGAACGTCAAAATATAAAAATGAAAATATTAATTCAATCAAAAAGACAGAGTGGATACATTCTAATCTTTTTTATAAGTATCCAAATATAATTATTTCAAAAGTAGTCCTAATATATCTAATATAAATCTTTTTTGTGATTGGATCAAAATTGAAATCCTTCTGAAATGGTAAAATTACTTTTTGTAGAAATGAAAAGACTCAATCAATTGATTTTAAGTTTATCTTTGGAGCGAAACAAAAATTCTGCACCATTCCTTAATTATACAGACTTCTTGTGATCTATGTCTAAATTACAGCATATTTTCATTGCCTTCTGATTTAAATACAGAGTTTGTTTTTGGAATAGGTGGTTTTAGATTCTGTTCTCTGTTTAGTAGCGAAACATATTTGAATCGGCGTAAGTATGCGAATAAATATATTATATATATATAATATATAATATATATATAATATATAAAATTATATAATATATATATATATAATAATATATATATATAATATATATATATAATAAATAAATATAAATATTATATATAATATATATTATATATATAATATATATATATATATAATATATATTATTATTATATATATATATATATTATATTATATAGATATATATATATATTATTATTCTATTAATATATATTAATTTATTATATTATTATATAAGACATTATAAGATGTGAGTCTTAATATTTGGGTAGTTAATTTAGGTTAGGTTTGTTAGGGTTAGGTTGGTTAGGTTAGGTTCGATTAGGTTAGGTTAGATTAGGTTAGGTACCGCCTAAATTGTAAGTATTTATCCCAAAATAGTGAAATAGACAATTATCGATTATTATGGAAGGGGATAATTATGTCGTCTTTTATCGATTATATTATATATATATATATTATATTATATATAATATATATATTATTTATATATTATCTAATATATATATATATTATATAAATATATATATTTATAATTAATATTATCTATATTATATATATATATATTTATATAATATATTATATATATCTATTAATATATATAATAATATATAAGCACACGAAAAAATAAACCATTGGCATTGATTCCGTAGAAAAGTTTTTGATCAGTTTATATATAAATTTTCCAATAATTAATATTAGTTAGTTGAAGAACTGCTAATAAAATAATTTTGAATAATTAAACAAAGTATTTAATTGCAGTTTCCTAACCACTTTGTTTAAATTTAAGCCTCTCTAATTTTAAATAAAAAATAGCATTAATAACAACAATAATATAATTTATATTTAACATATAATGAACATCGTATATTGAACATTCATCAAACGAAATTTATATAATCAAAAATTTACCATAGTAAACTTGATAATAGTAGTAAGAATGAGGAAGCGGTGGGTGCAGTTTGCTACTTTTCTTGATAAAGGTCATTTTGACTATCGTGGAACTCTTAACTGAGCCACCGAAGCCTGTAAGATTGAATGGATCGAATTCCACGGCGCTGTAGAAATATTTTTAAATATATAAATAATATTAATTTAAATTAAAATTTAATATGTAATACGGAGAGCGGAGAAGAGAGTTCGTGAACGTATCCATTGAGTCGTAAAGTAATATATTAATTTCGAGTTCTGGTCATGGGTCGAACGATGGTGTGTGTAAGGTGTTATATTTCGAGTTTCCCTCAGAAAGCGAGCAGGCAATAGTGACCGGGCGTGCAGTGACGAATGGAGAGATAGCGTGTGTATGGAGAGCTGTTTCGGCGAGGTCTCACTCCCCTGGGCGTCAGGGACTTACACTATCCAGGCATCAATTAAGCGTCTCAGAGAAACCATATATACACACCAAACACACCGCATAAAGAAGAAAAAGCTAGAAAAGGCTAGGTTGCCAAAAAGTCTAGATATAGGGATTAGGGGGATACCTAAATATGACGTCATATTCAAAAAGACTATAAAAAGGTAGCTGCAGATAACAGGCAAATCAATAAGGGACACAGAAAGTATGAAAGGGCTTAGAATGATAACTCATGCCAATGGTTGTCAGATTTTAGACAGAGAAGTGCTAAAATCTGGCTTTCCACGATTTTCTCATTCCTTACTTTACTAATATATATGTCCTACGATGCGTGAGACTTATGCTTTTAGGATTTATTTCAAAAAATTAATTATTAGAACTTTACTAATTGGAAACATTATTTTAATAGTTTTAAATAAGTTTTGTGACATTTTTATCATTTGTCCTATCATTTGTTTAATAGAAATTTATAAAAGTAATTATTTAATGAAAATAAAAAGAAATAAAAAGGAGAATATTTTGTAAGAGATCTAATCCATTTATCTTATTGTAAATCTGTCCCACTAAGTATATATATATATATATATATATATATATATATATAATTATATATATATATATATATATATATTATATATATATAAATATATATATATATCTAAAAATGATATTATAATAATTTATAAATATATTTAATAAATATATATATATATATATCTATATATATATATAAAATATATTATATATATATAATATAGTATTTACATATATTAAATATATATATGATTATATGTATTATATAGTTAATACATTAATACATATAGATATATAATTTTTTTTATAATGTAATATAATATATATATATATTATATTATATATTATATATATATATATATATTATATATATAATATATATAAATAATATTTATACTATATAATATATATATATATATTATATAATATATATTAAGACGGCCCATAAAATAAATTTTTCATTAGAAGTTTAAACTCTCAACTTGGAAATGTGAGGTTGGATATAGAATGATTCTTTGCAAAATATCAGCTTAATTGATACGTTTGTGCTGCGCAGTGTGGGAAGTTTGAGTAGTGATTGCCTTTCGGTAGGAGGCTTTGAAGACGTAGTGATATTAATTACGTTCAGCAGTTTTTTTGGTTATTATTCGGAATGGAATGATATAAATTTCTAGTGGCATTGTGATATTGTATTCGTATGTATTCTCAATAAAAACAGAAAAGACAGCAAACGATGGCGCTTGACATACTATCAAATAATAAGTTATAAGGAAAGCTATTCCACTTAATGGTGATTGCATTGCGTCGTCTATTCTACTTAAAAAGCATCAAAAATTTGAAAGAGGTCCAATACAGTTTTGTCAGAAATTTGTCACTATTTTGGATGAATGAAAATTCAATGATAAGCAAACAGCATATAATAACCCAAAAATTGAGAAAGAGTATGAATATTATAGGTCACTTCAAAAATCTTAAATTTGAAGAAAAACAAAAATCAATGGATAAGTAAATAAAGTTAAATTGTTTACATGTTTTTTTTGATATTGTAAATGCTAATGCACTTGAAATAGATTAATGAAGATGACAAATTATTTTTGAAGCTCAGAAGAGAAAAGGGAAGAAGAGGATATATAAGTGGTTTTGATAAGCAAGTATTAGCATAGCAAGAAGAAAAAGCAAAGGATAAAAGTCAAAATAAATGCCGAAGAGACAAAAAATTCAAAGAAAAATCAGCTGTTTGTTGAATTTGAAAGTAAATAGCAGTTGATAAACATTAGATCCAACCGTTTATTTCAAAGCATTAAATGAAGGAGAGAAAGCTAAGAAAGTCTAAGCAGTAATGATGGAACTAGAGATTGGGAGTCCTCACATGAAAATAACAAAAAATACTAATTTCATTTATTTACTGACTATATGGCTTTAGAATTGAACCAAAATGACGATCGTAAGAAATAATGTTCATCTCTGCTACTGTTTTCTCTTGGAAAAAATACTATGGAGTGGTTATAAGCAAAAGCCAATACAAACGTAAAAAGAAAGACATACGAAAAAATTTCTGATGATCTACGGCAATCCTGTACCTGATTTAACTGGAACTGAAAGGGTAGATAGGTTACCTATTTTAGTATCTGGAGGTAGGTATATCAAAGTCTTGCTGTACCTCAGTTCCTAAAGGAACAGGACATAAATATTGCAGAGCTGTAATTGATGCACAAGATTGGAATTGAAAGATTGATATTTTAAAGCCCTATGTGTTTTGATACAGTGTTAACACGGAACCAAAATGGTGCTTGTATCAGAATTGAAAATATTTTACCAAAGAAATTTACTTTACTTAACTTGTCGACATCATATTAATGAACAATATTTATATCTGATTTCTTAGATACATCTATATCTCCAAAAGGTCTTATATGTCATTAATCCAACGTTTCCATCAGATTGGAGACAATAAATAAAAATATCTGAAAAGAACGAGTAGTACACATAACTTTTGGAATGTGAAATATGACATTTGTAAAGATAACTGCAGAAATTTCATCCTAGGTCAGATTACCGCGAACTTCTAGAATTAACAAATCTTTATAATGAGGTACGCTGAATTGGTTCCTCATTCGCAGCCTGGTCGGCCGCATCGACAAATGGATGGTAAGCGTAATTTTACAGCATAAAATTTACTATTTTAATGGGACAGTTTAAGTAAGGTAAAAGAGAAGAGGGTGCAATGAAAAGATTTGTCATTGCTGTCCTTTATGTTCCTAATTGGTTTTTAGCTCCTTCTGCTTCTTGTGCGCCAAGAATAGATTTAAAATACTTGAACAACTGGAATCTGATGATGATTCAGAGTTGCACTGGTAGCAAGGCGCGCTCTCAGTCGCCATTTATATTGTTAGATATTTTCTTGATTAGGCTTTTTTGATAATATAATATTTCACAAAGTGAAATCAAATGATGAGGCATTACAGAAGCAGTTTTACATCAAGTAAATCGTACGTATTAAATGATAACGAAAAGTAAATGATAAAACACTGACAATTTCCAGCTCAAGTCTTTCGTTTTCCACAAACTTAGCTCACTATGTTACGATCTAAGAACTATCCTCCAAATGAACGACTTAGAAGACATAATCGATGTTGAAAATTTGTTTATTATGGAGTAGTGAATAATAATGCAGAAAGATCTGTTGTATTAATTAAAGACTATAACACACACTACTAAATTAAAAACAATTGAAATATTTCTTCAAATCGTTGAATTCTCAACGGAAAATTTCTAAGGAAAAAATCTGAATTTAAAAAGAAATTGAATATAAACAAATACAATAGAACCATTAATCATATTTATTGAATTGTAGTAATAGGCCTACTGGAGACACATAAAAATAAAACGCTCTTATAGTTAATCTCCTGATGATTGTGGAAAAACTATAAAATTAATTTAAAGCTGGCGGAACCATTTAAACTTCTTGAATCAGCTGAATTTTTGTTAATATGTTTCTCATAACTCACATTATGAGTCTGAGACTTATATAAAAAATAAAAATACATTTTCCTCCTATAGCTGTATATATCTAATATATATATTATATATATATATATACTATATATTATGTATATATATGATAATTATATATAATATTATATAATTATATATATATATCTATATATATAATATATATATATATATATATAATTATATAATATTTCGATCTGTGGTTCTGTTGCTAATTCTCAACTGAAAAGGCCAATCTTTCGGCTCTTTCAACCCTGGGACGCTTGGTATTGCTCATCCTCTCTTTCTCTCTAGTGTCCTATCTTTGCCTGTGATTACATTTGATCGGTGTTGCAATGGGTTCTGAAATTCTATGAATGTTTAGGAAGGCTTGTTGGCCGCGGATGGCATTCTCCACGAGTTTTGAGTGAGTGTGTTCCGTGCTGGCCCTCCATCGTTCAAATATATTCTCTATATATTCATTATAACATTTCTGGTTGGAAGACGTTACATGTCAACTATTCCGAAAAAAGGAGCGTCTGCTCGTCCTAACTATCGTCTATAGCTCTCTATTGTATCATCTATATATTTGAAAACCTTTGAACTCTCATTCTTAGATAACTGAATCTCATACACTTCTTTCGGTCGCCAGTACGGTTCGGCGCTCGAGTCTACTGGCGATATACTTCCTATCTTACTGAGATTTATGGTTTTTCGCCTTAGGAACTACGGGAATTGCGTGATCCTTGACATATTCCAAAGCATTTGACAGGGTATGCATGCGTCGCTACCTCCAACCTTCCTTTGGTTTCCTCCTTCGCTTTGCCTTATTTATGTTAAGTTCTTTCAATCTCTCAATATCAACTTTTGTTGTGGGGGCCTAATTCTCTTTTCTGTGTTGTCGTCAGAGTTCTGTCCTTATTTCCTACTATATCGTACTTTTCATTAATGTCCTCACTGCAATCTAACATCCTTCCAAATCATAATGCCGATGACTTGAACTTCATCTTAACCATTTCAATTTGCTCCTCTTTTAGCTCTTAGAATTGCTCTCGTCTTAATCTTTCGATTCTATTTCGTGATCTGGATAAGAATTTCGGTGGGGTCGTCTCAAAACTTGCGTAATTCATATTCTTTAAAAACAAAATTAAACCTCCCCTCTCTAAGACACCTTTAAACTTTCCTATCTCTTTTGATTCTCCTGTCTCTTCTGTTGACAATATATAAACATTCTTGGGTCTTAACATAAACAAAAATGTCTTGGAACCTCAAATCTCAACGGTTGCTAGGGCGGCCTCAAGGAATGGGAGTTCAGTTTTAGACTGCGAGACATTTCCTCTTTTCAAGTTGCTCCACTATGCAATGCTCATTCTCCCTTGAAGGAGTACTACTCTAATCTGGGGAGCTCTGGTTTACCCGGCTTTTGGATTGGTTCGGTCAAAGGTAAAAGGCATTATAAACTGCTCTTGTCTTTTCCCATTACTTGACCCATTTTGCGGAGATGTTGTGCTTTTATCTTTTCTAAGTATCGTACGGCAGGTTCTCAAAGGAACTTATCACTCGCGTACCACCACTTTAAGTCGCCCTCGTAGCACAAGGGGTATCGTTTGCACATGAGTTTTGTGTTGTATATGTTTAACTCGCAGACTGTTCACTGAGATGCTTTCTTCTTTTCCTCCACTCTCTCTGTGGAATTCTTTCATCTTCTGTGTTTCCGTTAACTTAATCTCACCTCAACTTCACAACCTGCGTCGGTCTCATCTGCGAATGTTACTGTTAGTTGTGACCTTGTGAACTTCTTAGCGTACAAACCTCCTTGAATAGGGCTCTGCGTGTGTTACATGACAATGTAAATATATATATAGTATATATATATAATATATATATTTATATATATACTATATATACGTATATATTATTAATTATATATTATTATATATACTATATTATATACTATAATATACTATAATATATATATATATATATATATATATATAATATATATATATAATAATATATTATTATATAATTATAATAATATAATATATATAGTATATACATATATGTATATATATATATTGGTATATTATATATATTATATATATATAATATATATTATAATATATTATATATTAATATATTATTAATTATATATATATTATCTATTATAATATATACTAATATTATAATGTATATTTTTCTGGAGAGAGAGAGAGAGAGAGAGAGAGAGAGAGAGAGAGAGAGAGAGAGAGAGAGAGGGAGGGAGGGAAGTAGTGCTATACTCGAAACGATGATAGTACCTCTCACTGTGGTTTGGGTTGTAAGGGAATCCATGGACACTCTTTGTGGTGAGACTTTGTTTGCGTGTGATTTTCAATGGAGGTCGATGTTCTAGAATTACGTTTCCATTCACTGTAAGTAGACGTTCCGCTATCACACACAGACCCTAAAACACTACTATTATTACAGACAACACTTATTTTTATATACATACAGTATTCCTATGTGTGGAGTAAAAAAAATTCCCCCAGCTTAGGTTATGCGTGTAGTAGCTGGCAACTAGAAGGATAGTGGTAGCTGAATTGAGTTCCACAACCGCTAATTTTTTCGCTAGGGACACTTATGAATGCCTTGGAACTGGTGGTGACCGCCATAGGCGACCTTTTATTTTTCGGCGAAATTTTTTTTCATATCTGTCAAGCTTCTTCTTCCTTCGATTTTTAAAGGGATATTGCTGCACATAATATATTTTTTTCCTTATTATGAGTGGCAATTGTCCAATCATTGACTTTATAGTTTAGGTTATATTTTAATTATGGTTCTATAAATGCACTGCGATTGAACTACAGTCTTCTTTAAATATTGTAGTCAATCGTATGTGTTTTTATATGATTGTAATTCATAAGATGTGAATGATCTAAAGTCTTTGTATTCTGGCGAAGGGAGGCTAACATCACACGATACTTCATTGTTTGCATTAATATCATTTTGAAATGTTAATTCCCCCAATACTATTTATTATTATTTAATTATACACTATTTAAAACATAAGTGTAATATCTGATATTATACTTAACAGAATCTTTATCGTGACTGTAACTGAAAGGTGGGAACAGCCCCACCTCTTATGATTTATGGTAAATTACGACCAAATCAACCTCACCTTGGTTTGGCTACACACAACTATCTCTAAATGTTAGGTCGTGTATGTGACAGGAGTGGTTGTGTGTAGGAAATGTTTTGGAGTGAATGGTGGCTTGATAACCTTCAGTCCCTTGCACCCCAGAAACACACATTTCAACACACACACACCCACAACACCCCACACACACAACACACATATATATATATATAGTATATTATATATATGATATATATATATTATTATACTATATATATATTATAATAGTATATATATCTATCATATATATAATATATATTATATTATAAACCTGTCTCCCAGGAGAGGTCAGGCTTCTAGAAACCACGACCTGTCATGGTGACCATCGTAAAGGTCTTGTGTCATGGGCTTAGACGACTAATCCTGCTGCTAAATCCACTACAATGTATTCATTACGTCTGAAGTGGGAGAGCTGGAGTTAATAGAGATAGTCAAATTCTGCTCAGACAGTCCGAATCGTGGCCTCTCGCTTGCTAGCGAGGGCTCTACTTCTGAGCTAGGAGCTCCAATATATATAATATATAATTATAATATATATATATATATATATATATATTATAATATATAGTTATAATATATATTAAATAATATATATATATTTATAAATAATATATATATATGATATTATTATTAAATTTGTCGTATTTTAATATGTACTGAACTTCTGAAATTGTATATCTCCTTCGAAGTATGACCCTGGGGAGGTTACACAGCGGTTCCAACGTTTTCCACTGTTCATAGCAGTACGGAAGTTATTTTCCTGCATTGTTGTTTAGTTTACATGTTACGTAATTTTTATGGTTCCATGTCAAATATAGTTCATTTCATTTGAACTTAGAGAGAGTAGAAACGCACGAGCTAGATCTGGTTTATGAGATGGGAAGTACTTGAATGTTTTCTTGCCAGAAATCTATAATTGAGAGCGCAGTGTGAGATTGCGCGTTATCGTGGCAGCACCCAATCCTCTGCAATGTCTGTTCTGATTCGCCGAACTCGTTTCGAAGTCGCCAAGACATTTTGTAAGAGGTCGTGATAACTGTTCCGTTCCTGAAGGTGTTAAAAATTTCTTGTGCTCAATCCACGGCTGCGAAAAAACAATAATCAGTGGTTTCACCTTGGACTTGCTCATACGTACTTTCTTCGGCGAGGGAATTTTTGTGTGCCATCGCACTTGCGTTTGGTTGCAGGATCGTACTCAAATAACATCATGATTCACGCCGTTATAATTTATCCAAAAATTGTGCTCATTTGAGTCTTTCAAGTAAATCCTGACAAATTTTGAACATGTTCGCATTTCGCTTTTACAGACAGTCTTTGGCATCTTATTTTTTACATCAATTTTTCGTATGTGATAAATTTCTAGGAATGGATTTTTATCCAAACCAGTTTCTGCAATCACTCTGACTGAACCGGCGGTCTCTCTCCTTCACATCTAACAACTTCCACATTTTCATTGTTTGTTGACGAGATTGGTTTCACTAGAGGGTCGTCTTCACATTTTCTCGGGCTCTCTTTGAAGCTTTGTGCTTCTTAAACACCAGTTAGTTCTCGATAGAGAGCACCCATAAGCTTGTTTAAAGAAGCAAATGTCTCAGTGGCAGACTTGTTAGTTCACAAGAATTTGATAGTCGTACGCTGTTCATTATTTACCGATCGCAAAAGTAAGCGAGGATAGAATCTCCCAACGACATGAATGATGTAGTGCTAAAAAGTAAACGAGGTTAGAACGCAGCCATACATAACAGATGTAGTGCAAGACTGACTTATAAATCTGGTTATGGTATGGATATGTAGCCTAGATAACTAGCTACCACTGTATAGTGGTGCGTAGGAGGAGAGATAGAATTCCAGAGCAATTTATTCAATTAATGCTTATTTTCTGTTTGATTATATATATATTTGTATTAGTATATATCAGAGTTTTAAATTTCATGCAATTTTTTTCATATATAGATTGTATATATATATATATAATATATATTAATAATATGTATATATTATATATAATTATATTATATTATAAATATATAAATATATTATAATATATCCTCTGGGAAGAGACAGGTAGCTAGAGAATATAGGTAAGAAATATATTAACTTAATTTTTTTTACATAATTTCTTTTACTTTAATATTTTTATATTATGGAAAACCTTTCCATATAGCTCAATATAGATATATATAAATTTAATATATATATCACCATCCCAGTAAGACGTTCGCCTGTCAGTTGTGCAGCATTTCTTCTTTGGCTCGAAACTCTGATCCTGATCACTCTAGAAAAACTCTTTCATCGCGCAATGTTTCGATGGCTTGCCTTGAGTTATATAACTGTAGGTTTGTTCGCTATTTCAATGGAACTAGCATTCTTCATCTTGCTCTAAAATCGTTCTCCCAGAGCTCTCCTGAAGATCGTTTTTCTAGTCACAAAGGTTTCCGATTCTGGTCAGGAGTATTTAAGCAAAAAAGTAAGATTCGTTTGCTAGCCTGTCGCCCAAGACTGTCAAAGAAAGTCTTCTATTCCGACTGCATCGAAATCATCTTTTCATAGACAAATAACCCTAAAGTAGCTCAATATTTGTAATCCAAAATTAAGTTAGTTTTCATAAATAACCAAAGAATATTCAAATTTTTCTTATTTTACAGAATATTTTAGTACAAATAATTAATAAAAAAATCTATTGAAAAGACCTGATATGATTTGGAATATCAAAATAGCTGGAAATATTTCCCTAAGAGAATGTACAATTTTGATCTTAATTTCAAACTTTGAATTAAAAAGTTTTTAAAACTATGTATTCAAGTTTGTAGTAAAATGTCTTCTCCACTTTAAACATAATATGGGCTTAATTCTGCTTCAGTAGCTTCCAAGAAGTTTTCATCCTCTTCCATCTCTACTATCCAAGCTTTCTGTTCTCTCATTGTCTTCATTCCCGCTGTTTGCAGCGTCACTCCGACGCAATAATATATTATATATATAATACTATATATATATATTATATAATATTAATATATATATATATATATATATATATAGTATATATTATCTATATAATATATATATAGTAATATATATATTATATATTATATATATATAATATAATAATATTATATATATATATTATACTATATTATATTAATATATTATATATTATTTATAGCTTGGAGGGGTTATATGAACTGTTTTAAGTAAAATTGAATCCTCTCTTTCTTATACATTTTTTGATTTTTTTTCTCCTGATAAATCATGATTATATAGGTTATAATCATAAAATAAATTTAATGTAATTCTATTAATAAATATAATAGTTAAATAAAGTTTTAAATGATGCTCTTTCGGAACTTTCCCTTGATGGGGGGAATAGGGAACAATATGGATGAATTGGAAGAGGACATCTCTTGAAATTCATATTTGTGTATAAATTTCTTTTTTATTTAATTTTGCTTAAAATAGGTAATTGTTTATTATATTAACATTATCTTAAAATACATAAAATAAGAATAAAATGTGCTGTCCCTATTCCATTCAGAGGATGAATAGGGACACTTCTTGGAATTCATATTTTGCGTCCATAAATTAATTTTTTTTTTAATTTTTAGTTAATATAGGTAGTAGTAGGAGATCATTCCGCACACCGTGGCAAAATTTTGCCCAGCTGATTTACTCTGACTTTTTTGAGCTCGAATTTTTTACCTGCCTTGACCTTTTGGCCTTTACCTTTTTTTGGTCTTGACTTTTTTGAGACCTAATTTGTAATCGAAAGGGAGACTTAAAAAAACACATGTTATCACATGCAAATTTAAAATTACTGAAATGCCCTGATTGCAGCTACGAATGTAATATTAAAACTAACTTAAAAAGACACATATTAACACATGCCAATTTTAAATTATTTAAATGTTCCCAGTGCAAATATGAATGTAATCAGAAAGTACATTTAAATTCACACATGTTAACACATACAAATTTTAAGTTGTTTAAATGTTCTGAGTGTAACTATGAATGTAATGATAAAAGAAACTTAAAAAGACACAAATTGACACACGCAAATTTTAAGTTATTTAAATGTTCAGAGTGCAATTATGAATGTAATCAGAAAACGGACTTAATGTCTCACATGCTAACACATTCCAGTGTTAAGTTATTTAAATGTTCCGATTGCAGCTACGAATGTAATCGCAAAGGAAACTTAAAATTACACATGTTAACACACGCAAATTTGAAATTATTTAAATGTTCTGAATGCAACTACAAATGTAATCACAAAAAGTCTTTGACACAACACTTGAAAAAACACGTGTTAATACATGCAAATGCTAAGCACAAAAAATAATTAATAAAACCAAATGTATGGCGAGAATGCGCGGTTGTCCAAAGAAATTTGTCTAAATTGATTCATATTTTCCAAAAGAAAAGACTTGAACAGTTTTAACGCTTCACAAAAGTTGCTTTTTAAATTTAAATGATTTTATCGTTTTTATACTTTTTAATATGTATTTTTTCAAAAGATTTATTAATTCTGCAGATGTTTTCCACGCTATTAATAAATTATACTTTGATGCTAATCTTTATTTTAAGCCGCAGCAAACCAGGGCTTCAAAGTAGGTCAATGTTTTTATACCATCTTCACTTCCACCACACAGAAAATTTGTTGTTCTAGATGTGTGAGGTTAGGCATGATGTCGAAAAAAATAGAAAAAGGAGGAAGTAGAGTCGTTATAATTAGCAAGCATCGCTGTATGTATGTGTATATTCAGTGTGTATGTATATATACTGCTAAAGTCTCTCCGCCTATAGGTTTCTTCGATCGCCATCTTATCAGTTTCCTGTTTTGTCTTGTGTCTTCCACAAGAAATACCTAAGCATATACCCCAACCTTTGGAGAGGAACATACTGTTAATTGACAACTTATTATCGGTGCTGCTGGTCAAACTTGTGTTCTTCACTTTTTAAATTTTTTCAATAGATAAGATTAACTAAGGTTTTTTAAGTAGCAAATACAATATATTTTACACATACCGGTGCTTATATGTAGAAAGTAACTCGTACCTTTAAAATATAGGCGCGAATTTAGACTTTTATCATACTTGGGACATACCCAGAGATATTGAAATCTAAATTTGGCAATAAAAGTGAAAACAATTAATTTTTGAAACACCCTTTAACTACAATGAGAAAAACTGTACAAAGTTATTTGAGAACTATTTAATTTTTACTCATTAAAAGTTAAAACCATTTGAAATTTTAACTTCCCGCACAATTATAAAATATTTAAAATACAATGCATTCCCCAAAATGACATTTACCAGCGATTCTTCAATCAAAAATACAAAATTTATGCTGACACAGGTGTATATTTAGAAAGCAAGTTTGAATGCAAAAAAACAAATAGATTCTTAACAATAAAAATATAGAACAGTTTGTCACTAGAATTTTTTTTCCTTCGCAATCTATTTCACTTTATCCAGGGTTTCACCCTTTCTGGAGTCAGGGAGAAAAAACATTCGTCCGGACAGGAAAAAGTCAGGGAAATGTTTTAAGATATAATGCTCAGACAGGGAATACACAGATAATTTATAAAATATCTCAAACACTTTCCTACCTAGATAACCATTGACAAGGTTGCATTATTTTTGATATAATTATTATTTTCCCATACTTTACTCTTTGAAGAGAGAAAATGAGAATGTATTTGATAAGTGATGAAGGATAGGCGAAGGAATTGACATTACAATAAATCTACTCTAATCACTGTTTTTCTTACACTATTCATTTAGTTCACTATTACCATACTATTCTAATCTATTCGTAGAGGTTGATTCCAAGTTCAATCCTTTCAAATTAGATAGGTGATTTGTGTATCACGGATGTTTTCAGAACTCCGTATAGCCTTATCATGACTTAATAATGCTATTCATATCATTTTTTCTTTTTAGGGATTTAATACTTTTGACGGTTTGACAGAAGTGGATTTTGGATTTTTGTGGCAGTTGAAGTAATTATATTAATTACTTATTATAAAATGTACTTCAAACAAGACAAACTAACTCTTATCGACCTTTGTGGTTGAACGTCTAAAATTGAACCAACAGTGTTATCCAGCCGCTGGTATGGATAAAGAACCTGATAGATTACAAGCATACTGTACAAATATGCGTAAAAAGAACTTGATCTATCAGAAACATGGGAACGCACCTAAGCCGAAGTTTATCACATATCAAGGGGAAACTCATATTGAATTTAAATCAACTCAGCCAGGACCAACCATACATTGAAAACTTATTTCGTACTACGCTGATTCTAATAATAACAAAAATTAAATAGAAAGTGATGATGCAACTGAAAATTTAAATTAGTCAATATCCATCAACTTCTAACTACAAAACTCACCGATATGTAAATGACTTTGAGTGTTCTATTAATAACAAAAAAAAATACAAAAAACAAGATTTTTTTTTTTTGTTTCTCTGATTTTTTTAATTGATTTTTAATTCATTTTTTATGCACTCCAAATATTCGTTTTTAGTTTTTCTCTAGCTCGACGCGTTTTTACATGTTACGTACGGGCAGGAATAAATTATTGGGCATCATCATTTTGGCAATGTGTGTTACCATTACAAAAGAAAAACAAAATTCTTTCTCCCAAATTTTTTTATATTAGTTTTATTTATTCAGTTTTAATTTAATGAGATTCAAAATAATGATTTTAGTTTTCTCTAGCATCGACCAGTTTTTTTGTGTTACGACGGCAGTAATTATTTATATCGCATCTTCTCAATTTTTGTATTGTGGCATCGTAACACTACTTCATGCCATCGAACGCAACAAACGGTCGATGCAGAGAAAAACTAGACATATTTGGAATCGGTGCATAAAAAACTGAAATCAATAAAAATTCAAGAAGAAACAAAAAAAATTTTTTATTATATTATATTTTGTAACGGTAACCGCACCAATACAAAATGGATACCATAAAACTCTCCTGCCGTCGTAACACTCACGACAAAATGGTAAATACTAGACGAAAAACTAAAAACTACTTTGAATCTGCCATAAAAACACTAAGATAAAAACAATACCAAAAATCTCGATAGAAGTTTTTTTTTGTTTTCTTTATAACGGTAACCCACTATACACACACATGGAGATGCCAATAAATCACTTCCTACCCGTCGTGTAACACTAAAAACGGTCGATGCTAGAGAAAAACTAAAATACATATTTGGAATCTGCATAAGAAAAAATAAAAAAACAATAAATAATCAGATAGAAACCAAAACAAAAATTTTTTTTTTGATAACTGTACTCAACGTTTATTTTTGGGCACACATGAACATAATAGGCCAGTCGTAACACACCCAAACGTCGATGCTCAAGAAGAAATAACATATTTGAGAAATCAACAATAAAAAACGAAATAAAAACAAGAAAATCAGAACAAACATATTTTACTTGTTACATTGTGTAACCAACCAAAACCAGTTTAGCAATCAGTTTCATCATCTTTTTGCATTAAAGATTGTTACAAGATCTGAAATACTGTGGGGCGTGTTAGGTGTGGAATTGATAAAATGATCTCTTTCATTACTCGTGTACAGATATAGGGGAAACATTTAAATTAATGTTTCCAGACAGTGAGGTAAGCTTACAAACTTTTAATGGGGCCGAATGAAATGGTGAAGCTCATTCTAACCCATTGAATTAAAATTAACCCCATTATTTTTTGGATCGGTAGATTCGTTATTTATCTAAGAAGACTTGATTAGTTTTTTCTTCTATAACCTGGGATCCAATGTTCGTAGTGGTTGTGGCAAATTATTAATTAGGGCTGAATAATATTTTGGCTGGAAATGTGCAGGGAAGGAGGGTTTTCCAATACCTTAGAGGCAATATTAGATAGGAAGAATCTGAAAGACCACACAAAAATAAAGTACTGATTCCTCAAGAACAGTGATCAATGCTATCCAACATCCGACCTCATGAAAGTATTCATAAAGTTCCTAACATCCAAAATGTTGACAAATTGTCCAAGAGCTGCCCATGACGGCAGATATGCAAGCAACACTCTCAGACGTCAAAACACAACCAGATAAAGAAGAAGAGAAGTAAACAAAGGTTGAACCAAAGAAAATCTCAATCCCATCACAGATCCTATTAACTTGAGAACAGAGAAAAATGTCAAAACTGAAAAGAGGGTGAAAAAGCGCCTATAAATCAAAATATCAGGTCTTGATGAAGAAAAAGTTAACCTAAATCTCCCCATTTAGAACTTTTGTGATCACAGTGGACGTTTTTACTTTTGGAAAAATAAAAAAAGAGTGCGTTTGACGGCTATGGGAAGGTATTAAAGAAAAATAACTAAAACGAAAAAAAAAATATATAAATATTATTTAAGTTATACTTCAATGATGATGACAGTTTCTAAAGTAAATTTTTCATAATTTAGATGTATACTTTACTTTAAATAGGTTGCAATAATGATAATAGATATCTTATACGCCAAAAATAACGAAACACGGCTTGTGAGGGAAAATTTGCGGATTTGGTCAGGGAATTCAAATTTTCAGTGTGAACCCTGCCTTTTCCTAAATATAATATTTATTTTTTGAAAGAAACATAAAAACCACAACACCAAAAAAAAATAAATGTCGACTTTCTCAAAAGTACATATATCCAATTTATAGTATTGTGGAAAATCTAATGTCTTGAATCTTTTTCTTAGATTCATTGTGTATACCCATCAAATAAACAAAATTTTTAAATGATAACTTAAATTATTTTTTTTTTTATATTTTTTTTTTTTTTTTTTTACACATCTACCACATAACTATAATCCACTTAGTAAATAATGTGTACTCCTCTCCCTACAACAGAAGAATGATTGATCCGCGATCGACCAACTAAATAAGCTATCCGCAATTCATTATTTACGACCCAAAGTGTTGGGTTCATAAAATTCGTCCATTGCTGAAATCATCACTTCAGAAAATCTAAAAACTGCAAGCAGTCATATTTATTAGGTAATGGGTCATATTCTGGGGATAATGTCACAAGTTTGCCACCAGTCATATTCGACAAAAAACAAATTGTCACGCGATCCTGCAATTTATTAATAAAAATGTCAAAAACATTAGGTTTCAAAAAGAAACTTCAAACTACACAAAACAAAACAATACTAGACACATAAAACATCTCTGAAATCCAAACGTTTAAGAGGTCCATCCACTAACAACCAGTTTCCGCAATTTAGCTTTTAATTTTGTTAAAATTGGGCTGAAAATTATAAAAGTTCATTATTAGGTTTAGGAATTAAACTCTTGAAATTAGTATAGCCAATATTGAAACCAGCCCTTCAATGCCTCAAAAATCACAGTTCCTTTCATAATACCTAACCGACTTAATATTAAAAATATTCCAATTGACATCTTTAAAAAAGTAAAAAAACGCAACTTTGCCCTTCATAACAGTTTTTAATATTCTATTGTATTTTCTTTTTTCGGACGTGTCTTTCTGCATAGAAAGTCACGTACTAATCATTTCTAAACAAAGCCTCATAAAGAGACGAACGTATTGAGTTGTGTTCAGACTTCGGCATACTCCGAAGATATCGCTAGCTCTATATATAGAGCGTTGATTCACATACTTGTATGGAAGTACAATCGATTTGCATATATGCACAGGTGGTTTCTCACATAATGCTACATTATTTAATAAGGTGTAAGATTTTTTGAGCTTTCAACGTCTTCTGCCTCTCACAAATCTCTCTCTAATCTATAAACACTGACAGCCGGGCTGTTCATATTATTTCTTTTACCGATGATGCTCGAGCGGTCAAACGGATGGAACAACGGTAAAAAATACAAATTGAATAACTTAAATCAAACGATTTTCACTTGAACTTTTGCATCTAAAAAATCATCCGATTTTTTGAACCTTATAATATTTGTTGCTTTTTGCTTTATATATATATATAATATATAATAACTAATAATATAAGAACATTGCATACTATACATAATATAATAATATATTAATATAACATATATAATATAATATACATATATATTATATATATATTAAATTATATTATATAAATATATATATATTTAGTAATATTTATATATAATCTATTTAGATAGAAATAAAAAATTAAATATAATAATATTATAGCAAAGAGCTAAATACATGTCCAAAATAATTCTGAACTATTGTCAACAAAGGAATCATAGTTTCACAGAATCTTTTATTCTGATGTAACATTTAATCATATTACAATAAAATATCAGATGTTACTATTAAGTATATTAATCGACCCCTTATTCACCATTATTAAAAACGAAGACTGATTAATCTTAAAATATAATTGATGATATTATTATTAACTCAATTTATTTCCATTTTTAATTTCATATTGAAGAATAAAATTCTCATAATAAACAATTAAAGAGCAAATTTATTGAACTTAAGAAAATTGTTTAACAAATTATATTTCGGCTTGACGTCACAAATTACTCAAAAAAAAAAAAAAAAATAAATAATTGAATTTTTTTATCCTCAAAAAATCAAATAAAAATCACGACAACTATAACGACGCGCAAACTCATTGATATGATAAACTGGAGGCAGGTAGAGAATATGAATTAAATCTATGTCCGGAGATCAAAAAGAATTTTAGAGCGGAGCCTGAGACCATATTTTAAAGATGTAAAGGTAGACAGGAACCCGAGAACATTTTAAATTGTGGAGTTAGAATTACCGCCGTAATTTTAAAATGATCGGATCCGGGCAAAAATTATACACAGCGCTTCGCATCACCACTACCCCATTTTACTACCGTCATTACAATAGAACACTCTGCCTCATCTGACTTGTCTACCCAGACCTGCATTTAATATAATTTTGAATGAAAACTGCACGTTGCTTAGGAAATCATCTATATAGTTAGAGGTAATCTAACGTTCCTTCAATATTTCTAGATGATGCTTAGAATATTATCTCTTAAAATTCGATTTCCACTGAACATTTCGTATGGATTTTTTTCCTGTTAACCTTTTTACTGTGAGTGACTGACGGAAAATGTTTCACCAGAAAATCTCGACCATGGAAATACGTTATAAAGGAAGGAACCCAATAATACTAGCTGCTGAAATATAAAGAGGGAGGAATTTGCCTCAAAGCCAAACTACGCAGATAATTTTATTAAAAAATATAGCAATTACTATAGGATTCAGCACCAACAAATGTGTCAGTCAATGTACAAGTCTAACAGACGGTCGGTTCACTATTCCTCTAATTCCCTGCCTGCAGCATCACAATCTCCTTTATGTAAATCTTGGAGAGCTACCTTTTTAAAAAAAAAAATAAAAAAAAAAAAAAAAAAAATATCGTTGATTCGATACTGAGGATAAAATATCTATATATCGGCTGAAAAATATCATCGATATTTTTTCGATACTATTGAGTCTCGTTCATAAATTCATAATCATTAAAGGCGTTTTCGATTTTGCACTTTTGACTAACGTAAATTTAGGAAAATAGAACTAAAAAAGGATCGTATCGATTATGGTCAACATTTTTAGGCACAAATTTAAGTAAATAGCTAAACGAAACGTTAGTTAAAATATTCCTAAAATTCTAAAAATATTTCGTATCAACGCGTCTTACCAAGAATTTTAAAGAAAAATGCCAACGAAAAAATGTATAACAAAATTAAATATTGAGCAGCTAGTAGTATCGTCACTGAATATTGATGATGCTCTCATTCTAGAACACTTTGCTCTTCAAATACTAAATTTCTTCTATAATCGATAAAACCTCCATCAAATGATTGATCCAATATATTATGTCGAATAAACAACCCATTTGTCGTATTAATTCTTTCTTAATTTCTGGTTTATTCCACAAACCACGTGCTCCAATTAGAACGAGGCTTCGATCCCACACAATTTTTCTGTCAAAACATCGCTCGATTATCGCCCGAAATTCCTGCTAACAAAACTTGGCACTTACGCCAATTTCTTCTAATCGAGGCGTATAAGCTACAAATGCAAAATGCGAAAACGCCCTTACAACAAAATTATACCATTCATCCGATACAATACATAAACATCGATGTATCTGGATCTACGTTTGAAACATTGCTCTCCGCAGTTATTCTTCCATCCCTAAACACGACGAAATAAAACGCTTTTTGGCTAACAGTGATTTTTTTTTGATAGAAGTATTTTTTGCATATTTATTATTGAAGATATACATTTAAAATGTATGCTGAAATCGCCCCGCACAAACAGATAATTATCAAAGCCAATGTTTTGATCACACATATCTTTGTAACATTAAAAGTTTAGTTTTAATACAATAGTTACGTAATGCTTTTAGCAGCTACATAATTACCAATTTTTTTTGTAGGCTTAAGGTTCAAATTTTAAGGCCTATGAAATATAGGCTTTGATTATTTTTACGCCCTCGTAGCACAAGGGGTGCTCTGTCTGCGCCCGAGTCTTGTATGTGGATACTTGGTCCACATCAGGGCTAAGTCTTCGCCTGGGCCGGGTGGCTTCTTCCTTTTCCTGGCCACTAATCTGTTCTGTGGAACTCTACTTCCAATCATTCTGTGTTTCCTGCTGAATTTAATCTCCCTCACTTTAAAGCCTGCATCTGTGCTCATCTGCGTACTTTGCATTTGTGCTAGTGGATGAAATTTTGGCGTGCAACACCCCCTCCCTGAATAGGGCTCTGCTCGTGAGTGGTGGTGACAACTGTATATAAATATATATAAATTTGATCAGTATGTGTTACATTTATTTTGTGATGCTAGCAAGGTTGGGTATTATGGCATAGTAGGTACCTATGTTTTCTTGTTAATAATCAAAACTCCAAATTTGAATATGCCAAGTCAAGAATTAGTCTGAAGAGTAAAAATTATTCAATTTGTCAACTAGAGTTTTTAGCCATTTGTTTGAGTGTCAATGTAATTAAATATTTAATTGAAACATATAATAAAAATTCATTTTTTTAAAACTACTTTTTGAACTGATTCTTTGGTTTGCGCAAACTGGTTGAATCAAAAGGACTTGAAAATTAAGTCTGTATTTCTCAGTAATATAGTTCAAGAAATCCGGTATTGTTCTATATTTGAATCAGTTCATATTTTCTGAAAAAATTTTCTAAGTTCAAAAAAATTTCTAAGTTTAGAAAAGTTAAGTTAAGTTTTTTAAAAAAAATTTTTGATGTTATGGCAAGCTTCTGGCATAATTCCAGAAGCTTTCCACTAAAGAATTTTCTTAAAAAACTTAACTTAACTTAACTTTTCTAAACTTAGAAATTTTTTTGAACAGAAAATTTTTCAGAAAATATGAACTGATTCAAATATAGAACTTTCCCAGAAATCCTTACTAGTTGCTATTCCTTTCCCTTTGATATAAGTTTAAGACATGTATTGGGTGTAAATAACCCTGCTGATTTTCTAACTAGAAACCTTACCACCAAGAAATCTTCAAAGTATAGGCAATTTTATTTAACTGGTCCTTCATTTCTTAAAGATCCAAAGTCCCTCCCTAATACTATTCTTGTAAACCTCAATTCAAATTTAGCATCAATTCTTTACTTCAAACTGCTAATGATTTATCAGAACCCTGAGTAGAAATTCATACTTGAACCCTTATTCAATATTGAAAGATTGTCGAATAGGAACAAAGTATTTAGAATAACTGGTTATGTTATCAGGTTTATTAATAATCTAAAATATTTTAAAACTAATAAATATAATCCTCAACCTGACCTTTCTATTGAACAACATAGCGTCAGGTGGGGTGACCGGGCCCGGCTTTTTTAGAGGGGTTATTCGGTCCACTCTAAATAAAAAAAAATAAAAAAATTTTTTTTTTTGACGCTTCCTCATTTTAATAGCCCGCCGGTTAGTACTTAACAAGTTTATATTTAAATCATCTTTAATTCTAGAGGTTTTTATAATTTTAAAAATAAATAAATTAGGGTTACAAAATGGCCTTCAATAAAATTGCACTTTGAAAATGAGTTTGTTTTAACTTGTTTATAAAATGAAAAATTGTGGATGGATATTTTTAATTATTTATTTTCTAGTGAAATAAATCGAGTATGTTAGCTTTAAAACTGGCAAAGTAAATTTTGTTCCAAAATAGTACTAGTGGCAAATCACGGGCCCTAACTTGCTGTCCGATTCACCCCACTTCGTAAACAAATTGAATGATGGGTGACTCGGAAACACCTTTTTCGATTTATTGGATTATTATTGGACTTATTTATTACCGTTTTATTATTTTTTAATTTATTTTTAATATAAAAATAGTAACGTAAATTGCCACTTTTAAATCACTCCGAATCACCGAAAATTTTCTAAGTTCTAAAAAATTTAAGTTCAGAAAAGTGTAAATTTAGATAAGTTTTTTATAAAAAAATTCTTTAGTTTAGCAACGCTTCTAGAATTTTTGCCAGAAGCGCTTACCAGCTAAAACAATTTTAATTAAAAAAAACTCAAATGAAAATTACATTTAGTAACATAAAATAGAATATTTTTTTTGAATCATATAGAATATTTCGGGTTTTGATTTGAAAAATTGATTATGAACTGCTATAATACCAATAAATTAGTTACTTATATTAAGTCAAAAATTAAAATAAAAAAATGAATTTTATATGAAAAAATCATGATTTTGAAAAAAAGTGTCCAAAATATTTGAGCGGAGAGGGTGAATCGGACCAATGATTTTCTTATATTCTTATTAGTATCCATATTGAACATTTTAAATTACTTGTTAAAATTACTAATCTTTACATATGATAAAAACCTATTATATATTAAAGTAAAATTAAAAATATAAAAGAATTTATTACTTTCAAATCTAATACATAAAAGAGGAATTTTAAACAGATGGTCCGATTCACCCCTCAAATGCGGTCCGATTCACCCCGTCTCATTTTTAATTACGAACATTATTTAAACTTTTATAAACTTTGAATTTAGAATTACCTTAGGATTTTTATTGCTTATTCGCTTTGACCTACTAATTAATACTTGGAATTTTCAGAAAAAAAAAATGTCAAAAGTTTCAAATGAGTAAATTCTTGATCAGACATACCTAAAGGGTCCAAGGTCACCCCGCCCGACGCTTTATTAGGAGAAAAAAATAAGAAGAGAACTGGTAAATAATTTATTATAATCAGGGTCCTCCCTATTGGATAAAGTACTTCCAAAAAAATGCTTTTCCCCATTTAAGGGGACAGAGGGGCATCTTAAACACTATTTTAATTTTTTTTTGGATAAATATTAACCTCGAAAGAGAAAATTGCGTTGTTAAAATCCAGCGTCATGTATTTTACGGCACCGAAATTATTATTGGGCAAGAAAAATTGTGTGTAATTTTCCCAAACGAAGTTCTTTAGACATATTTTAATCGGCATGATTGCTGTTGCTAACAGGTTCAATTATATAACTTCCTCTAAATTGCAAATCTATTTTAGACTTTCAAAAATAATATGTTTTATTGAAATAACATTTTAATAAATAATAATAATATAGAGAAATTTTTTTTTTATATTTTCTAAAATTCCCCAACTTTTTTTGTTCTCCATAAAAATTTTAAATGTTATCCAAAATGATTCCAAAATTGGCTCTTGATGTTCACCAATAAATTTGCTTCTAGCTTGTCATTTATTTCGAAAACAAAGGAAAAGTATAAAGTAAGTATAAAGATATGCTTTACTATACCCCTAAGTGGAAGCTCAATGTAAAAAATTTTTTTTCTTTCAGTAAAAATAAGCACAAGAAGATTGAACTGGACAGGGAAAACCACGGGTATACAACAAATTTAGATAAATGAAAAAAGTGTATCTCACCATTTTTACAAGTAAAATTAATTCTAATCGATGAATAGTAAAAAGTAATATCATCATTATTATATTGATTTTTTTTTTTTTTTTTTTTTTTTTAACTAAAAAAAAAAATCTTCAATAACTTTTTTATATTTATCCGATTAATACGAAACTTTCACAGCATGTATACTTGAAAGGATACACACATTGTGTTAAGATAAATTTTTTGTTTACCAAACACTTTTGCCGCTGTTCATGGGAAAACTATTAATTTTAAAAAGTTTTCCTGTGAGTAGCAGCAAAACCATTGGGCGACAGAATTTATCAAAATAAAAGATGTGCATATCGTCAGTTATAAAGCCATAAAAATCTATCTTATCGAAATGGAAAATCGAAAATGTGCATGAACCAAGCCTTAAAAATTTGGCAACTCAAAATGAAAAACCCATGGAAAAATTAAATTATTATTTATGCGATCAATTTGAAAATTTCAGAGCATTTATAATTAATTTCTATGCAAACAGATTTGTCACTTGTCGATGGGAACATATTTGAGTTTTCAAAGTTTTTTCATTCTAGCGCAAAAAACTGTTGGCCATATCAAATATAATTTAAATAAAATATGTATATCTTGTAGAGGAACACAAGCTGAAAGTTTCAATGCAATTGAGTAAATAATAAAAAAATTATAGCACACCAGTTCAAATTTTTTTTTTTTATTTTTACCTAGAAATAATCATAATAATTCTTTATTTTGTTCCAATCATACGAAACTTTCAGAACATATACTACTAGGCAAGGTTCACATTTTTGTTTAGATAAATGTTTAATGAACTCAATGATTTCTAGTATATTAGGACAACACTTCGACAAAAATTTGAAATTTTCCATAATAACATCCATCCATATAAAAATTTATTTAACAAAAATGTGTATCTTCCCCAACTATACTTGCTCCGAAAGTTTCGTGCTGATCGCATGAATAATAAAAAGGTTATCAAGATTTTTCTTTTATGACTTGCCAAAATTAAACACCCCCCCCCCCCCCCCTCCTCCCCCTGTATATTGTGAATAAATATTTTTTCCTTTTTAAAACACCACCATATAAAAAGTGCATTTCAATTCTGCCAAAGAGGTTTTTAAAAACCTAAAATCATAGAATTGATGATTACTACCTTCAAAAGTTAGGAACCCCTATGTGCAATGTTCCCATAACATTTAATAAGTTTTAAACAAGGTAGACCCACTGAAGATGTAACCAATCTTCAAAAGGATCTAAAATTATTCATGGATGATGATAATATTCTTATAATGGGAAGGTACAGGTATGCAGGAACTAATCCTTATAATGCAAAGTACCCAGTGTTGCAGCTGAAATGTCATATTTGTAAATTAATAATAATTGAAAGTCATAATAAAGCTAAGCATGCAGGTTTATGTGCACTCGTAATTTTATTCGGCAGGAACTGGATACCTCAAATTAGGTCCTATGTAAAAAGTATTTTGTTAAAGCATATGAGGTACCTATTGTTGACCCCCTAATAAAAGAAAAATGTGATCATGAACATCCATTTCAAACAACTGCCATTGATTATGCTGGACCAATATTATTGAAAGACCCAGATGACAAAAATAATAAAATTAAAGCTTTTATATTACTCTTTACTTGCTGTAACACTAGATTTACTATTCTTCATGTAATTTATGATCTTACAACAGAGACATTTTTAAAACAACTTTGTAATCTTTCCCTTATTCACAACCAAAGGAAATAATTTCTGATAACCAGTCCACTTTTAAAAAGGCTAGTAGTTATTTAAGTAATTGGTTTCATAATTCTAAAGTGCAAAATTATTTGCAAGAAAATGGTATAACTTGGCAATTCACAGCTAGTTATTCTCCTAAAATTCTAGGAGTAGCAGAGAGAATTGTGGGGTTAATAAAAAAATCTTTATATACCTCCTGTAAGGGTAGATCAATCTCTGTAAGTAATTCTTCACTATAGTGAAAGAAATAATGCATGCTATTAATGTCCATCCATTAACTTAGTAGACTTTAAGAGACCATTCTTTTATGTTAATTATCCATTTTATGTTAACTATTGCTTCAGGATTTAAATCAACTTTTAACCACATCCTGAATCAAGTTTCTCTAATGAAAGAGGGAAATTTTTGATCCAAATTATATCACTCATTCCATCAATAATCTATTAAAAATACGTGTTCTATTTTCTATCCCATCAATAAAAGGTAATAAAAAATAAATTGAAAATGAAAAAAATCTCTTGGTTACTGAGAAGGATGTAACAAGCAGCATAAAGCTATCACTTAAAACACCTAAACATTGGGAGAGAAGAGTATATAGTGAATGAATGGAGTAGCTTTAAAATGTGTTTTGGACAAGTTAGGCTAATTATTGAATTATTTATTGATTGAAGTTTATAAGCATGGACGAAATAGCTACACAGGCGCATTAATGGAAAAAAAATGTTTATAACATTTACCCATTAGAAATTCCTACTAAGAACTTGATCCCAGACTTACAAATTGATGAAATGACTTTACCCAAAAATGACTCTCCTCAATAAGACACTTTAATGACAAGACCTAAAAGAGTTGCGGCTGTTAAGTTTCAAAATATAATTAAAAAACTTATTGAAAAACTTGATTTAACTCTTAAATTTAAGTACACTGGAGGAGATTCCGTAAAATATTAAGAAAGGTAACTCCAGTTAGGTAGATAATTATAGGATAAGAAGAAGAAGAAGAAAAAATTGTTTTTGAGGGGTGTATTGAAATTTTACTAAATGTAAATCATGTGATACACAAATAAACAAAAAAAAATCTAATTTTAAATTTGTTAAACAAGCTTTTTAAAATATGCTTTGGGAAAATGGTCTAGCCAGATGTAAAGAAAAAGGAAAAATACAACTTAAATTGGGAGAGAGAGATTATTAATTCCATCCCCTTCAGATACTCCTCAATCTCAAGATCTGCAACTTTTTCCAGTTTGATCTTGATGAGAGAACAATACACCCTTCAAAAAAAATGAGGAAATTTTTATTAGATTTATTCGATCATTGTGCTTTTTATACCAAAACTCTGTAAAATATATTTACTTATAAACAACCATAAAATTAATTGAATTTTGGTCACACTTTTTTTTAAATTTCAATTGTGAGACTTTTTTATTGTTTTGTTTATTTCGTTTTTATTTATTTTAATATTTCATTGTGAAAATATTTACATGCCTTGAAAAAACAGTAGTTTATCACTTTCAGTGGGACAAGGTTGAAAACAAACTGACTAAAGAATCTCATCTCTGGATACATTTAATTCGCTTCTCTCTTTCTGATTCTCTCCACAAAAATCCACCTGATCATATATCCTGTTCTCTAATTTCAACTTCTGGTAGTCATGTTCTTTAACCCCAACCTACCTTTCTCTTACATCTTCTGGGTGGTTATGTGTTACCCAATCTAACCAGCTAACCTTTTCTCAACCAAACTTCCTTGGTGTGTCATGTCTTTACCATACCAACCCAATCTAGCTTTTCTCTACCGAAACTTCTGGGGTTCATATCTTTGTCTACCTAGCTTAACGTTAAACCTTTTTCTCAAACCAACTCTGGTGGCATGTCTTTATCCTAACCCAATCTAAGCTTTTCCTCTACCAACTTCTGGTGGTCATTTCTTTTTAAACTAAACCTAGCCTAACTTAACCTTTTTCTCTTACCAACTTCTGGTTGGTCATTGTCGTTAAGCCTGATTAGCTAGATAATATTTTGATGGAGAAAGGATCTGCTTTTGTTGAAGGTTGGAGAAAAATATTTAATTGAATGTTAACAAAATTTTAGTAAAATGTAAAAAATACTACTAGTTCTCTCTCTCTTTTTTTTTCATAGAAGAATTGGAAAAGACATTTTACAAATTATTTCGCTGAAGTGTATTCGTCATTTTTTTGAGTTTTGAAACTACAATAAAAATCGTTGAAAACAGCCAAAAAAAAACAAAAAGCAATATGAATCAAATTTGGCATAGACATATTGTATAGACACTGTTATACTTATCATTCTCATTTAGGAAAAATTTAACACCTTTCAATAAAACATTATTTGTATTAACATTTTAATGTTTATCAAGCAGGAAAGGTTTCGTCTCCTCCAGATATTTAAACAAATTAAATCTTGAATGATTATTAATGGGATATTAAGAGGAATTGAAATTAAGGAGATGAACTCTTGCGAAAGCTATCAGAAGATATGCAGAAACAATGTCAAGCTTTTGAAAAAAAAATGCGTTGTGTAAATTGTTCCAAAAAATTAAATCATATATTATTATATATTATATATTCATTATTATTATTATTTTATTATTATATTATTATTATATATATTATAAAACTTATATATATATATTTTATCTTTTCCACAGAAAGAAACAATTGACTCACTGATACCTGTCAAAGATGAACTTGAAATAAAAGATGAGTTAAAAGATGAACCATTGATTTTTGAGGAAGAATATTTGGAGACTGATCATCATATTGAACAAATTTTTCTAATAGAAGAAAGTCTGGTAAGAATAGAGAATTAAAAAGGTTGTTTTATTTGTGCTTCTTATGAATTTGAATGATTCTCTTGTATGAAATTTATTTTCATAAATTATTATTTTATCACTAGTGTGATAAAATTTTTTGTAACTTTTGTTTCCTAGTTAACAATGGTCACAATTTTGGAAGGTTATTCAATCATTTTTTGAAATACTATAATTCCCTTTTTTTTTAAGATAAGACCCTTTTGAAATCAGCAATGAGAGAATTTTTTGGAAAAAAGTTTCTTTTTTTTTTCTTTTTAATCTTATTTTTGTTCCACAAAAAACATTTCCCCATAGTTCAACCTACTTATTGCTTCAAAATACATTTCCTTTAATTTCTAATTTAAGCCAGGGAGTTGCGTCTTTCATCCTTCTAATTAACATTTACATTTTTCATTTATTTTCTATTTATCAAAATTTTCTGTTTCTTTTCCTCCTTTTCCGTTTTTGAACTAACTCCACTCTTGATTTCTTCTGAAATGCATTATGTTTTGCTTCTATTGGCAACAGGAAAGACATTAGGAAAAAAAAATCCAAATGTGCGAGTTTTTATACTATACAACAAAAAAAATGTTAAATGAAAATTTTTTAATCCATAATTTATTTATTATATCATCATCATCCATCATTCATCATCATCTCATTCGATCATCACTCTACCTCCTTCCCAGATTTGTTTGACGGAGGTGGGCGCATATACCGTAACAGAAAGTAGATAGAAGACAGATTATTAACATGTCCTACATACCTTACTTTAGGCGAGAGCTTGTTGTCATGCAGTACAAAAAAATTGGAAACCCTAGGCTATGAGCTATTGACGGACTTTTCGTGTTGTATCTCATCAAAATAGGATTCATACTATGGATTTCAGGCAGCTCATTCACTCCTATGTATGCACCTCTTCTTTTCGTCTCTGCCATAACTCGCATCTCCTTTCCACAGACGATTTCTCCTCTGACTCAATCACTTTCTTCAGTTTCCAAGCCGGGTTGATTGAAAGGGTACTTTTTTCCATACTTTCGCCTTATCATACTGACATCATTCATCGTTCTCATGTCTAAACCATCTTAATATAGCCTACTAGTTTATCCTCTCATTTTACGCTCTTCTTACACACCAGACATCCTCCTTACACGTTCATTTCCTCATTTGGTCAATTCTACACTTTAACAACCCAAGATTGTCATATTGAATAGATTGTGCCAACGTAGATCATACCTCCTTATTCCACACCATAGTTTCCTACTAGTAGACCCATCAAAACAACACCCTCATACAAACCTTGCGCTCTCAAGACTTAGTCCTTTGTAATTCACCCAAGTATCTAATTGCACAGCCACTTTTCCTACTACACGCTGCATTATCCTTTCCCTTTCATCCAAATAATATATTAAAATATTTTGAAATTGCATACCATCCAACATGACTTCACACAGCAGACTTTCCTCACTCACTACCATCACCTTATCCTTATCTCGTTTAATTTCAAACCATTTCTTTTACACATCCACCCTGCCAAACCACTCTACCAGTCCTCTTAACTCTCTCAGAATCGCAAACACAAATGACATCACCAGTGTATACCATTCAGGGCATTTTCCACTCTGTTCCATTTCTAAATCATTCTAATACCTTCCCTTACAATCCTACATCTAATTCTTCATCCCCCATCCTTTACAAATTTAAAATAACCAAGAAGTCATAAACATCCGGCCTCCACTCCCACGTATTGATATTTAAAACGCATACGCTTCAATTCATTAATTCTTTATTTTGACCATTCAAAGCCTACCACCCAACACCATATATCCTAAACGTGTTACAAGAGTTCCCCCTATCTAACCCTTTCTATACTCCTGTTCATGAAATTATTAAAGCCTAAATGACACATCATTCTTTATTTGCTTATTCTTGATATTTCACACAATAGGAGACCTAAGGAAAAATGGATTGAATTAAGAAAAGAGATACCGGAAAGCGAAGATTAAAAATATGATCACTTGTATTAAATACAAATATGTTTATTAATTATTTTATAGCTCGTCGCTTCATAACATTATAATATTAACACAGTGTCCTTATTTTGTCTTTACGCTGCATGATAAAAATTATACTATGGTATTAGTTACAGATAACGTTAAAATCAAAATGACCATTCTTTTAAACTTATAAATGTTATAATAATTTTTTGTTACATTTAAAGTTCTCTTCAGGAACGATTTTAAAAAAAATAAAATACCAATAATAAAATTAAACTTAGTCGACACTTTTAATAAATAAAAGACTTCTTCAACATGACGTCACTCCATAAGATGAAATCTTTCTTCTATGTCGATGACACTCCCTTTCCAATTATAAAAGACTTTGTTAGTTGTCAGTTTAATCAATTATTATTATTATTATATTATTAGTATTATTATTATTTATTATTATTATTATGTATTATTTTATTATTTTATATATTTTGCGAAATTCCCATACCACAAATGACTCACCTGAAGAAAAGTGCTGAAGAGGCTTAGATGTTGGATGTGATTTTGCAAGATGAAATTCAAATAATATTTATTAATGAAATATTTAATAATTTATATTTAATTTAATAATCTAGCACTAACAAACAATATAGCAAAGATGGATCCCTCTTTGTTTTAAACTAATCAATTAATAATTTCAATAACAATAATAATAATAATTAATACATAATTAATAATATTTAATAATAATTAATCGAGATTACTACTACGTATATTATATCAAAACAAATAAATCAAAGGTCACAATTGCCTCTTAAACTTATAACGTTAAAATAATATTAAATCCTCTTTTCCGAAAAGGGATAAACAGACAATTAAAAAAACTCATAATAAAAATTCTAAACCATTTCACTAAATAAATATAAGAAGTAACTTGAAAATCCTTCTTCGAAATATGTCGCCGTCGCTCGCCTTTCTTCTAAAGTCATAAAAATACATTGAAAGGTTTAGAGATTTAACAGCAATTTTATATTATATATTATTATATTATTTATTATTATTATTATTATTATATATTATATTATATTATTATATATTATTATATTATTATTTATATTATTATTATTATTATTTGTGGAATATTTAAAGTTGCAGTACATTTGAAAATTTTATTTTTTTTAAAAGGTATTTTTACAAATAAAAAATTTAGTGACATCCTTTTTTTTTATTTTGTAGGCTCACATTAGTGATGTAGACCATGAAGAAAAAGAAGACAGACTAAAAATATAAAAGCCCTTCAAGAAACACGAACCATGTCTATTCAAAGTGCCCTTTTCCAAAAGATTCAAAAAATAAAGATTTTTAAAAATCATGAAAAAAGATGAGATAATGAAGAACTTCATCGATCACACGGTTAAGAAGTAAATGTAATCATTGCAAGTTTTGAATGTAAACTCTAATCAAATTTAGAAGTGATGATGTGATACTGATAATGGTGGGCGCTTTGGGAATTGTCCACATATCGGGAGTGGAAAAATTCTCATTCTCTTATCACTCTCGCTAATTTTCATTCAGCTAGAAATCGTTGCAGGGATACTCTTCGACGTGCAAAGCGAACTTTCATTAAACGAAAGTGCGCTGACCTACTTGGTTCTCCTACCGACAAATCTCTCTGGCCTCTTGTCAAAACACATCTTTAATAACTTCTATAAATCTGGATTCCTACTCTTATTCGCTCTCGCCCTGATGATTTTGCATACTCCAACGTGAAAAAAGGCCAATCTCTTTGACCTCCTATTTTCCTCTACCTCAACCCTGGAGATTCCTCTTTCCTCATTCTTCCTCCTTCTCCCTCTCAGGTGTCCTATGCCTTTGCCTGGGATTACATTTGATCGAGTGCATGAGCTACTAAAATTTATAAACATATGGAAGGGCCCTGATGGCATTTCTCCCCGAGTTTTGAGGGAGTATGCTTCCGTGCTGACGACGCCAGATGTTCAACTATATTCTCTATACCTCATTACTAGCACTTTCCCTCAGTTGTTGGAACACTGCTTATGTTCCAACTATTCAAACCCACTGCGTTGGTGGCGCTTACATATCCAAAGCATTACCGGGTATTTGCACGCGTCACTGTTCTCCAAGCCCCCCCTCCTTTGGGTTCTCCTTCTCTTTGCTTACTTGTCTAACTTTCTTTCAGAATCGTTCATATCAGCTGTTGTTGATGGGGTGACTTCTTCTTTTTCTGTCAATAGTGGTGTTCCTCAGGGTTCTGTCTTATCTCCTACTTTTCATTAATGATCTTTCCACCTGCACAGTGCACATCTAACTATCCACTCACATGCCAATGACTCAATCCTTCATTCTTCAACTCATGTTCAATACTGCTCCCTCTTTTACTTCTAGGAGCCCCTGCGTCTTTAATCTTTTTCGATTTCTATCTTCGACTGTATCTGGATATTTAATTTCCGGTGGGGTCTTCTTGTACCTTGTGAAATCAATTCTTCAAACCACAAATTTTCCTCTCTGAAGACACCTTCTAACTTTCCTATCTCTCTCGACGGTTCTCTCGTCTCTCCTGTTGACAATATAAACGTCCTTAGCATTAACATAAACCAAAAAAAATAGTCTTGCAAACCTTTCACATCACCAACTCTTGATCGTCGATCAAAGCAAATGGAGTTTTTGCTAATACCACATCATTTATCTTATTCTTTCTAGTTACTCAGCCTATACAAGGGTCTCATCCGCCCTTATATGGATTGCTGCTTCCATATCTGGGGAACTCTGGTTTCACCCTACTTTTGGATAGGGTCGAGCAAAGTCCAAAGTTATAAAACTGCTTTGTACTTTCCAGTACACTTTGACCCTCACTTTTTGCGCTGCAATGTTGGTGCCCTTACTCTTTTTCTATTAGGTTACCGCAAGCGGGCAGACGTGCTCGAGAGTGAACTTACCACTCACCGATCACACCTTTACGACGCACCTCTTAGCACAAGGGGTGCCGTGTCTGCACATTCTCTATTATCTATTTTGGACAATTTCAATCACTAGTTACAAAAAATATGATAATGCCATTTGTTTTTATAAAATTTTCCCTGTTTATGTAAAATGTTAGCAACTCCAGCGCGTAGTTCGCTGCGTGCGGCTTCCTCTGTTCCTAGCCGTTCCTAGTGCGTGTGGATATTCTCTTCCAGGCTTCTGTGTTTTCCTGCCTGAGAGTATTCAATCGTTGCGGCCATGCCCTCTCCTAAGCTCGTATCTTACACCCATTGATCGGGGGTCTTTGATTTTGCTGATAAATTTTGCGTAGTTACGGGTCCCCGTGTTCCCGCACCCCTGATGTGAACTTTGTGGGTGGTAACAATGTATATTAATAATTGTGGCTAAAACTCGGACGAAATATATTTATATTTATACTATAAATCTACCCACTTCACCTTGATATAAATAAAAAGGTCAATAGCTATACTCTGTCCTATATATATATATATATATTAATTAGAGATAAGTTATAGTAGTTTGGTAATCATAATACTCATTTGATATATATAATTAAATATAATTATTATATATATATATTTAAATATATATATATATATATATATATATTATATATATTATATAATATATATTATATATATATGGTCCAACAAAATCAGGTGTATAGAGCGACTCGGATGATTATATAGTCACATATCTATATAAGAGTTCAGCTGAGTATGTTCGGGAATCCTAGTTCGGATCCTAGGAGTTAGATAATTACCTAGAAAGTATCCCTCTCATGATTTGCGTTCAGCACCAGGATGTCCTGCAGAAAGGTAGTGATTAAAAAATATAATATATATATATATATTAATATAATATAATATATATATATTAATATAATAATTAGATATTCTTTTATTATTCTTTTTTTGATCATTACTCTACTATATTTGACCACAATGAATATTCATGGGTATCCATATATATAATATACAAAACATCCAGCATCCGCCATCCGCATCCGCGCGATGATTTAAATCAAACATCCGCGGATGCCGCAATCCGCTGGTGCGAAAAAATGACATCTGCTGCACATCCACTAATATATATATATATATATATATATATATATTATATTAAATATATATATATATATATACTATATTATAATATATATATATCTATATATACGTATATAACTATCATATATATATAGTATGTATACATTATATAGCTACTAATTATATACAGGTTAAATATATATGATATCATATATATTAGCGTTTATTATATGATCAGCAGCCCGAGGCAACAGCGGCCGATCTCGGGATCATTTCGTAGGAATAGAAATTTGTTACACCGAACAAGATTGAAACGAATCTAAGGAAAGGATGTGACGGCAGAGTACTACACACAAGCGCAGTTACGGTCGACTAAATTACCTGGCATCGCTTGCGACCACTACTAGCTGGCTATAGCGTTTGCGGCTGTTTTAACTGCCCCTCTAGAATTTTACAGGTAATACATAATATGTTTTTTGCGATGTATAGAGAGAATAAAACATAGTATATTGAAAAAAAAAAAATACAGATACGTAACATATTTTTGCACACAAACGAGTTAGAACATATTTCTACGTTACGCCTAGAGTCTTTCACGTATTAGCACTAAAATACCGCATTTCATCTTTCCTCCATGCGAAAATGAGCTTATTTGCGTATACTTCATTATTAGAAATATTATATATATATTTTTGCAAATAAATTATAATTGCTTCTTTCTCGCTCACATTGCCAATTATTGCCCTCTCCAAATCCATATGGGCATATCCTGAAAAGAGAACAAATAAATCATAAAAAAAATACATGGGTAGTACTTATATACCTTGACGCGCTGACACCATACGAAACTTACTGCGAGGTCCTTAGACGATTTAGTACATCTTTACTCGATTCTATTTATATTATATTTACGAGATTAGTTTAGGAAACTTAGTTTATTTATACTAATATTTTACTTTGCTGTCTCTCTCAAGGTGAACTAAATATGATGAATATAATGGGCCTCCAATATTTCGATACTCTTTGAAATCAGCTGGTACTATAGACGAAAGTTTACCAAATTGGCCACAACCATGCCCCATACAAAAACCCGGTCATCACGCTCGAACCTTATTCTATGCACGCATTATGACTTAATCATTTCATGAAATGTCATTGAACATAGATCAAACTCACGTCATTATAACTTCCTATACACGTTCTATGTAAACAGTATAGTGTATCTCGAAACATACTGAGCACTCGACATAATAAATCCCTTACAGCTGTTATGTCAAGTCTCCCGCACACATGTGTTCATTCTCTCAAAGCCTTTATACCTTAAACTACCTCTGCCCACGATACTTCTTATTTCTTCTAATTTTATTATTAGGTCTTACATATTCAACACTAAAGCGCTAAGCAATCACCTATTACATTCCTTATCAATCATATTTCATACCAAGCCATCACTAACTTAAGGTCGATGCTGTTCATTATTCCCGTACCGGGGCTTGTATACTCACTTCATCTCACGACAGGCAACAAATCGTCTCGTTCGTAATATGATCTGTCCTTCATTTGTCAATCATTTCTTCTATAACCTCAGACTGTAATCTAAGCTATTAACATATGTGCCATCCTAAGTATACATACATTTTCTCTGTGTATACACTCGAACAAATAACATCTAATATGCAAACCATTATGGACTACGCTCTTAAAACACAACATAGTACTACTGTTATTCCAGGACCATAGGGCTCGACTAACTATAGTACCGATTAATCATCATATGTATATCAAAATCACTGTACTTTACCCTCATGCTCAAAGACTACCTAGCGCTACTTCCAGACTTTAGAGTCTCCATTTATACATTCCCTATATATATATATATTCTTACAATATTATGATATATATATTTTATTAAATATATATAATATATATATATATATATATATAATATTTAATATAATATAATTATATATATTATATAATATATATATATATATATATATATATATATATATATATTATATATATAATTATTAATAATTATTATATATAATATATATATAATAATATATATATATGTATATATATATATATATACTATAGTAATTATATATATATGGGGTGTTGTCACAAAGTTCAATCATCCCACGTACTACACGTTCAGGTTTAAGACCCGTGAGTCAAGTCTAGAGTGGAAACCCTAGAGTAATGATGTTCCTCGGCTAAAGTTATAGATTATGATAGGAAAGGATAGGTTCACTTTAAGCAAGCCGCTTCCTCGAAAAATAAACTGCTTGCTCAGAACTCATAAGCGCGCATGACCTCGTGGAAGCCGCGATCCGAAACTTTAGTACGACTGACATTCTGCGAGATTTATAAGAGACAGTAGAATCATGGAAAATACTTCTATAGAAATTATGAGATATGTATATTGCACGATAAAATGTTGTAGGGTAAACCTATGGTACGAAAAAGAAGTGAGGACGTGAAATAGATATCATTGAATGAGAGGATTGATTAGATATTGATTGGGGATGGCGGAGATAAGAGTGAGGGATGTTTAAAAGAGGGTTATAGAGATTGTGAGAAAGGATTTTGTTCTGATGTAATTAATGTGAGAGTAGAGAATGAAATAAAAAGAAGCATGGGTTGGTTGATATCGGAAATTATATCTGCAGAACACAAAGACATGATACACATGAATACAGAGAGCTAAAGAATTAATAATGAGATTCGTGTAGTGAATGTTGTTCTGTTGTGAATAATAGGCACAACAAACCTCGTTATTAAAGTGATTTTTTTAGGAAATATACTAAGAAAACAAATATAAATAATGTCCCAAACCCCGTATATGCAAGCAAGATTTTTGTCTATTCATTTTTTAAAAGTTACTTTTTTCGAAGGTAGATGAACGAGATAACCCTTTGTATTTGGAATTGATAAGAAGGAGTTTTAACATTAAATGGACTCGGGGATGGAGGAGGAGGGAGAGAAGTGAGTGTTGATGGGGGGGAGAGGTGCGTATTGATGAGAGATTTCAACGCTAGAGATATATTAGTAGGAGTAAATCCAAGTTTGTGGAGGGAAAGAGTTAGTAATTAAGGAACCATTGGAGGAGCGATAACAGAGCAAACGTATGGAGGCGAGAGGCGTTTGATTTATAGATTTTTGTGTGCCAGAAACGATCGTAAGTAAATAATGACCACTATGTTTGTTCATAATAGAGAATCGGATATCTTGTTTACCGAGGTATAAGATTGGAATCAATGCTCTAGGCAGGTGTAACGCGAGTGACCAATTCGGATCAAAAAATCGGTGATAGACTACATGATAGTCTCGATAAAAGGATGATAAGAATGTAAAGGTGATCCGGCGGGTGTCCATTGTGGATCTTATGCGGATCAATAACGTACTGTTTTGGGCGCGGTGGCTGGATATGACAGATATACAGAGGGCAGCGCCGAAAGAAGTTAAAAATTAGATAAACACCATGAACCCCTATCCTTTCACAAGAGAGGCAGTGATCAGATTGAGATATCAGTGTGGAGAAGTTGGCAGAACAATAAACGAGACGAAATTATGAACCGGGGTATAATGCAGTCAAATCATCTAAGTAAAATAGTAGGATAGAAAATGATAAGACTTGCAGGAAGGTACAGGATATTATATATAATCAGCATAGTGAATAAACTCTTGGATATAGAGTATGGGTAGGATAGTATATAACTTGGTATACTAGTGGAAGAGACATATATCCCATGGATTGAGAACGAGAAGTGAAAAAGCTCACTATAATGTTTAATGAAATAATAACAAAGATAAGAAAATGAAGTATGATATAATACATATATGATAGTGGTTCTGAATAAGTCAAGAACTCAGCGTATAGCTCAGCAACGGGTATTAGGAATAGTGTACTAGTCATAGAGAATGATTGATCAGATAGGTAGTAATAAAGAATGAGTAAGACTAAAAAATACAGATACTATATAGTGGATGAGCCAGATATAGATGAAATGGTGCAGGTGAAGAAGGATCAAATATACGCAGCTAGAGTGGTAACGTATATAGGGAAGGAAAAATCATATTTTAAGTATGATGCGGAAGACGATAATTAGAAAACCTCATAATATAGTTATAACCATACAATGATATATAAATAGAAACGGTATGAGATATTCTTATAGATACCAGAAGAGATAAAAGAATAGATTTTTATTGATAGGATGTCGATTTTCTTCGATGCTTTGTCAGATCACTATACCCGCAAGGCATCTGGGCTATTTAAAGTATGACTAGAACTCACAGCACGACACAAATGAGTTGAAGAAAATATGAAGCTGCAGATCACGAAATCATAAAGTAGGAGGAGAGTAGACAGGTGTCGTGAGTGTATGTTAGAGGCTGTGAGTCATAATCGGTGTAGAGTGTAAGTTATTTAAGAAAGGTCATTATAAAGTTTGAATCTTTATGAGAGCTAAGGAGTTTACAAGACTCCAGGACTGCAAGCGTATAGTTGAAGTGTCTGCGTGGTTACGATGTAATAAGAACTGTTGGAGAAATGTGGGATGCGTTAAGAAGGAAGGCTGAAAGGAATTTTAGAGATATCAATCTCTCAGTTCCTGTCTAAGAACATTAGTATTAGACAAAGAAATAAATTCGGTGCTCGTGTGAAAAGCTGTTCGGTATTTATCTCAAGCTAATCCAAGCAAAACTTTAGTACCGATATACTATAAAGATTATGAAGCGATGATGCTGGAAGCTGTAATAATTATAGGGTATCTCACGTGGATGGAACCATCTTGACGCAAATATACGAAAAGAATATGCGATAGGAGGTTGAGAGAGAAGCGAGAGCCGAGACTCTGGGAGAAGAACAGTACGGGTATAGAAGGGAAGAGGAACGACGGAACCTCTTATTCACCACTTGAGAAATGGTTTCGTAGAAATGCTGGAATATTGCCAAGAGCATTCTTTTGTAGCCTTCATCGATCTGCAAAAGGCATTCGCATTCGGTGCCAAGAGAAAAAGCTCTGGAGAGCTATGGAGAGGAATTATGGCAGTGAAGGGTAGATTAAAGAAGGGGATAGAAAGCTATACGTGACAAAATGCAGCTGTAAGGTTAAACTGAGTGCGAGACGAATTAGATGGTGACAGGGTGGAAAACAGGAAGTATAGAAGCAGGAAAGTGTTTTATCACCACTGCTGTTTATATTATATTTAGGCGTGGTGATAAGGAAAGTGAAGAGGAAGACTGGGAGAATTTGAAGGGACAAATGGCATATGCGGACGATCGGGCATGTGGACCGAGAGAGAGGAGGCGATTCGAGAGGTGGTGGAGACTTGTGTTGGCGACGGAGTGATAGCTCTCGCAAGGAAGCACGGAGAATATTGAAGCATTCAATATGCATGAATAGTAACAGAAGACCAGAGATATAACTAGTATCCCGCGAGGATATATGAAAGAGGGGGAATAGAATTTGCATGGTGACGAGAGGAGGAGGTGTTATAGGCTTAAAACGAAGTACCTGCCAATATCCCTATGGGTTCAATGATTAAAAATATTAACTCTCTTACGTAACAGGAGAGAATGAGAGATTGATGACGAAAGATTATGAAAGAAGTAACATGGATAGATTATAGGAAAATCTTAGATTTTATACCCACATAATTTGATTTTAGACAGAAAACAAATACGAATAATCTCGCGCTCTCAAAGTGAATTTCTTTAACTTAGTAAGCCCCATCCTCGACTCCGACACTGCGTACGAGAGAGTGAACCATATGACAAAACAACTCGAGAAGATGAGGCTCGCCCAGTTAGAAAAATAATAGCCAAAGCGAGCTTATTAGATGAGCGCTATTTAAGAACTAATGGATGGATAAGAGTAGGAAGAGAGGAACATAATGAATGAAAGGTTTTTTATATAGAGAACGGATATCCATAGACACGATCTGTTCAGACGAAGATGACCACTAGAGGTAATAATCCCGTTAAGTGGGTGGACGCATCTGAGCGAGATGGTGTTAGCATCATACTTAGCGAGTTAGGAAGTAGGAGCAGAGTTGTCGTATGGACTAGGGGGTGGGGTGCCGAAAAGAACGCATTTGAGAGAGACATAGGACACCAAGAGG